>JAMQGT020001932.1:0-19009 GCA_024447675.2 Pterophyllum scalare
TTGGTTTCTGTGTTCAGATGATAAACTCTTTGAATCCAGAGTAAAACTCTCCTTTGGTGAGCAGATTTATGGTTTGTCTTGTCGTGCAGCTTCCTCCTGGACTGAAATAACTTCTGAGCCTGAGGCGTCCATCACCTTCTCCTCCTCTGCATCTTCATCAACACTCACTGTTATTTCTGACACTGACGGACTCTTCCTCATTAGCAGACACCTCCGATCATGATCAAACCATGGCCAACACCAGAAATAAACCCACAACGTGTGAAGCTGGAGTGCTTCAAGCAGAGAATATGAGGGTGTCGCACTGAGTTTATAAAGTCATATTTTGTCAGAATTATACACAAAAACCAATGAAAGTCTGTCAGAGTTCAGTACTGAAACTCTAAAACTATGCAGCAAAGTTGCTACTTCTCAGGATTTCGCTCCTGTTTATATATTACTGTGAAGCAACAAAGATATTTCATGAAAGATTAAAACAGGCAGAGACATATCAGGTCAGCCAATGATCACCCATCGATACTTGATCAGTTATATTGAGGCGACTGTTGTGATTTGGCGCTTTATAAATAAAATTGAATTGAATTGAATTGAATTGAATTATAATGGACCATTATTTGGTCTCATACAGTGCTGTGTCTCAGTACTGTTGGATCTGCAGCAGCTTTACTTGATCTATAGAGAATAAAAGATGACCTATTGATCAGTTGATAAATACACATAAATACATCAGATATAAATACAATATAAACGCAGAAATATTTACTTGTAAAGAATGTGCAGACCTACAAACTTAAACCAAGGGCTGCTTGTGACATTTGTTCAGTTTCTATTTTCTACTGATTTGGTATTTTCTATCTAATATTGTTATTAAAAATTGATCCATTCTGATCCCATTATAGCATCTAATGATAAGAGCACATTAAGTAATTGTTGGCTTAATTTTTCTTGTTGACATCCATAAAACTATAAAAACACAATGAATTAATACATATGAAAACACAGATGTGTGTACCTGAGCAAGATACTGAACCCTGGACAACACTTTTTAATAACTGCATATGATTACCATTAGGTAATTACCATAAGGTATTAGTTAATACGTCATCATTTATAAAGCATTCCTTCTGCTTTATAAACAGAGATATGAATAATTTAGTCTTGATTGATAAGCTTATGCAGCATGTTTAATGACAGCATTTTTATGTTTTATAAATTATTGATTACCAATTTCTAAATAAAGCATTACATCAAGTACAAACAAGTTATTTAGGTTTGTGGTATCATTTAGAAAGTCTATGCAAATGATTACTTAAGTATTTATATACACATTCACACGGATAGCTACCTGTTTGTGAGTGTGTTAATAGAAGTTTTATAACTACTTATTTTATATTGTAACTAATGGTTAATTCAGGCAGTCTGTAGTTGCTAGTTCAGAATTTTTTTGTGAACTTATCTAACCTGAGGGGCCATCTATAACTTACAAACCATTTATAAATTAAATTAAAGAACTTTGATCGAGCCTTGAATTTGCATATATCTTCATAAAAAGCTAGAACAAAGTACCATGAAAAACATCACTAAAAAATGCACTTGGTTATAAAAGAAAACAAAATGATGAGGACACATCTGCCCCACAGGAACTCATTAAAAGTAAAGGAAAAGAACTGAAAGGCAGTAAATATGGACTCAACAACCAATTCCCATGCAAAATGAAATAAAATAAAGATGTAAGGTTCTATGACCAATTATGAAGCAACACAGACAAAAATAAATAAACAAATAAAAAAATCAATGTGCCAGAATGGATGTGTACAAACTCTTTATAGAAGGACAGCTTTACCAGGACCCAGACATCACTCCTTGGCTCTATTGATCTGCTGCATCTATTCACTCCACAGTGACTGACAAATAACTTACTTCATATAAACCTCCACCATCATGCTTCATTTCAAAACTCTTTAATACATCTATATCTCACCCTGCGCTTAACATCATTCTTAAAGGCCGATACTAACAGTAGTTTCTGTTGTTGCATCATGGCTCCTCTTAAAATCATAACCTGGAACATACAAGCGATGGCCTCCCAGGGTGAGAGGAACAAAATATTTAATCACCTAAATCAGCCTGATTCAGATTCATGTCCCCTTGAAAAAAAATTGTGCCAAATCACAGTGATAACAAATTAAACTCCACAGTATATACTCAACCTTAATACAATGAGGTGTACCCATACGGATCCATCGGACGATTGCACTGACTGAAACCTCGTCTATTACTGACTCAGAAGATTCATCAATTTTAAATACATTCATTAATAATACTAACCTCCCCATAGCAAACATTTATGATCCCAATATAGACAGAACAGGTACAACAAGCAGAAAATGGCAACCTACAGAGATAATAAAGCAATACATGGAAGGGCAGCACCGTGGTGTGGTGGTTAGCACTGCTGCCTTACAGCGAGAAAGTCTGGGTTTGAATCTGCCCAGGCCTCTCTGTGTACCGATTGCATGTTCTCCCCTTGTCTGCATGGGTTTCCTCCACAGTCCAAAGATATGCACTTACTGGGGTTAGGTTAATTGGTGATTCTAAATTGCCCACAGGTGTGAATGGTTGTCTGTCTCTCTGTGTTAGCCCTGCGACAGGCTGGCGACCTGTACAGGGTGTACCATGCCTCTCGCCTTATGACAGCTGGGAAGATATTCTCCAAAAAATTGCGAAATATAAGCTAGATACGTCTGATGTAATAATTTTTAAAAAGTGAATTCTTATTAAAACAGCTAAAACACGACTACTATGAATACAACAATAAATTTGGGAAACTTATTGCTAATCTGATTCCACAACAGAAGGAAAAAGATGTTTATTTATGACATATATGATTATAATAATATACTTACCCACAATTGCAGAAGATCAAGCCGATGAATCAATCCAACCACAGAAGAATACCAACAACCGCTCATGCTGATGCTCTCCAATGAAGTATGAGGCCAGATGGCTGCCCCACTGAATTTTTTTAATGTCACCGCTATTTCTCAGAATGGCACAAGAACTTTTTGAGACGCTACACAAATTTAGACTGAGAAAGACTTTTACTGAATGAATAAACAATAAAACTCACGACAGGCTTTTGTCACAGCTGGGATGGGTTAACATCGTCAAACATCACATGTCACAGGAGAACAAGACAAGGGTGCCCACTCTCTCCTTCCTTTTAGCTATCTCCATTGAACCACTCGCTGCAGCAGTCCAATAGAACAGCCTCACTGACAATGTACAGTCTACTACAATAAATCACAAAATTGGTTTACATGCAGATTGTATCTTAATAACAGAACCCATCCATTTTCTTCCGCTTATCCTTTTCAAGGTCGCAGGGGGGCTGGAGCCTATCTCAGCTGTCATAGGGCGAGAGGCAGGGTTCACCCTGGACAAATCACCAGCCTGATATTTATTTAGACTGTTTCTCTCCAATTGATCTTTTTGAGTTAACATCGCCAGGGCACACATAGAGAGACAGACAACCATTCACACTCACACCTATGGGCAATTAGAATCACTAATTAGCTTCCATGTAACACATGGTTCAGGTCTTTGGATTCAAAAACAACAAATTTTACTGGAAGATTTAAAAAAATTAACTACATTACAAAAACCAAAACATCTTGGAACACTTGACACATCTTTTTTTTTTTACAATTATTTTCTTCTCAACAAATTACATCTTGAATAGACAGAACAACGACAATGCAAAGACAGTGATATCTCAACTCTTCCATTTATCTGCACCTCTATTAAACACCATGCCTAACACCATGTCTACTTCAAAAATGCTACCATAGCTACAGCTAGCCCATCACTGTCAAGGATCAACAGGGAACTGGGTTCAGGTTGTAGGACACGGGAGGAAGGTTCATGGAGTTTTTTTGTTTAACACAGAATGGAATGAAACACACAAAGAGGGATGGAGGCTGTGAGAGCAGACAGGGCTAGGCTCAGAGATTCCACCAGTAAGTCCACTGAGTGAGGGTAACTGTCCAGGGTGCTGATGCGGTATCCACAGGGTGAGATATGTCTGCACAGAGAGGGAAACCTGAAACTGGTAAAAAAAAAAAACACCCTGCTGCTCCTCAAAGCAATGTCAGCGGTCTGCAGAGAAAGCAGCAGAGTCCCATATGGAGTTTTTTTTTTTTACTACGATAGCACAGACAGCAGCGAGTTTGTTGTTGTGGATAACGAAAAATGTGTGGAGCACTCCTCAGTCAGGAAAAAACACCAACATCAAATTCCACCTGAGAAGCGGGAGACAAGGAGGTTGATCCGCAGGAGACCACTTCCTCTTTGCTCAGTGAATGGTCACGTCCCTTGACCCAGGAGCTGAGCTCAGAGGATGGGATTTTCCTCCTTGTGCAAGTAAAACTAAGAAAGCTGCTGGTTATTTGTTAATTTTGAATGATTTGAACCTATCAACCTGTTTAGTCCTTGTGCATTTCCAGCTACTTTATCATTCAGATAATAACAATCAGGAATAATAAACAAAGCATCAAAATAAGGACTCATAAATGTCAGCAGATTCCTGGAGGGAGACTGCTGAAACTATCGGAATGGATGTGAGGGAATGAAGAAAGTGAAAAAACAGGGACAAATATGTTTGCATCCAAAAAACTGAGCACAAAGAGCGAGGACCAAAAAACACCAGCACACAACCACAAGGTAATTAGCACACACAATCCAGCTACACAGGCACAAATGCGGACATGAGGTCGGCCACTTCCGTAGGTTGTGTACAGAGGCCGCAAAGACCCTGCAAGTCTAATTAGCGAGCATCTAACCAAGCTGGCTCCAAAACAGAAGCAGCTTCAAGTGGAGAACATCAGGATGCAGCTGGATTTGACCTTTGACTCCTTCAAAGAGTTTGTGTCAAACACCACATGTAGGTGTTGTTAATATGCTGCACTGATGTTGAACTTTATTGGGAGTTTATTATAGAATTTATTGAGTTTTGGAGTTCATAGTTTTCTTTGTTTCTCCCTGTTGATGTTCATGTGTGTCCTTAATGTTACACACATTTAGCATGTAGAGCTGCTGTCTGTTGGTTGTTGAATAGATTTCTTTAAAGGGTTTCTTTAAAGGGTGCCTGATTAAGTATGAAAATACTAAAACTAATACTGAAACTAACTAAAACTGAGCATAAAACCAAAAATAAAAACTAATAAAAATGAGCAAAACTCTGAAAACTAATTAAAACTAACTGAATCAGAGAAAAAAAAGCAAAAACTAACTAAAACTAAACTATGATGTAAAATCCAAAACTATTATAACCCTGGCAGGAACACATGGGAGGACTGGGGAGCTGTGACAGTCACATCATGCATTCATCAAGTTTTCCATATAAATACACACAAATTTGGAGCAATTCAGATTTCCCCCAGATTAAAAAAAAAGCACTGTTTTAATACATTAAACCAGTCATAACATTATGACCACTGACAGTAAAATCAACCTCCAATGCAATTTAACATCCACATCCTTCACAGAACTCGCATCACAATCAGAAAGATGTACCACACATAACTGCTCACTCTGCCCTCCTAGCACGTTAGATGATTATATCCGTGCTTTCTAGCACTGTCCACCTGTATAACAATTTTTGTAAAGAAATCACCTTTAAATTATCTGATTTTTGGAATTCTGACTTTCCTTCTCTCCATCAGCCTTTTTTATTGGTGACTTGTCATCAATTAAACTCCTAAACCACATCACAAAAGCAGTATTTAATTTAATCTTTGTAGCTTGATTGTAGATAACAACTATTTCATAGTGTAATTTTCATGTGCTTTATCCAAACAACAACTCTGCTGAATCACCTGCGAATTCTATTCATAGCATTAACTTAGTGTCTCTTTAGGGATTTGCTAGTTCACTGTAGCTCTTAGCTTAGCTCTCACCCGAGTCAATAACAATAACAGCATGGCTTCTTCACCTGTCCCTTCTGCACTTTCCTGCTCAGTATGTCAAAGGTTTAGTTTCTCCTTGGTCTCCTTTAGCAGTTTTGAGAAATATGAGACACCAGCAACCATTGCTGATTGTCTTCCAGTGGCCAGAGCAGGTGACATAGAAGGAAATCTGAAACTGCTGGCTAAGGATAAATGTATATGGATATGGTAAACGGTAAATCCATGCTTGCAGTATGACCCCCGGTTATGTCAGAGGTCGTTAAAGTTTATATTGAATCGGTGCTTTTCCAAAACAATATCGGACTTTGTAGTTTTCTCTGATCCTCTCCCCAACTGGACCAGGAGTGACATGTTTAATGTGTTCTAAAATCGTTTGCTGTCTGAGTGGTGTCCAAAATTTCAAGTTAATAAGTCCTTTTTTTAGTGCCAGAAGCAATCTTGTTTCTGGCACTAAAAGAAAAAAAATCCTCATCCATAACTTGAAATTTCAAGTTACTAAGTTGAAATTTCGAGAAAACAACTCGAAATTTTGAGTTAGCGCTGCCAATCAGGAAGCACGGTGAAAGTACATCATCCACTTGGCCCTTATTTAGAGTTTCTGTCTGATTTCTCAGACTTTTTATCTGATTTATTGCTCAGTTCAGATAAAATAATTATAGTGGGTGATTTTTAACATCCATGTAGATGCTGTAAATGACAGCCTCAACACTGCATTTAATCTAATATTAGACTCAAATGGCTTCTCTCAAAATGAAAATTGAGCCCACCCAACCTCAGTTTCCCGCACACACACAAATGTATGCACACACATATGCAAAAGCGCAAATTCCAACCTTCCAACCAATCTCCTCCTCCACAGCATACACGGGCACATGTATGGTGGCACACACACATGCACATGCCAGTGTCGCATGGGACCAATGAACTTCAACTTTCATCGCATGCACACATGCGTTTGCTAAGATATGCAAATGTGAAGAGTTCCACTCCACTCCAATAACACATTGTAAAGAAGAGTGGACCAAAACTCCTCCACAACAATGTGAGAGAATGATGAAGTCATACAGAAAACCATTACTGCAACTTACTGCTACTAAAGGTGGTTCTACAGGCTATTGACCCATGAGGTGTACTTAGGTTTTCACACACTGCTTCTGCATTTTGGTTAAGTAAATAATCACAGTGTAATATGCCATGTGCTACTGTTCACCTGCAGCTTTAGTTAAATAATTTTAAGACCCGTTAAGGACCAGATTAGTTTGTTTTATGTTCTGGCATGTGCATTAATATTACTAATATTTATTTTGTGTGTGCAGTGAAACTGCACCATTGAATGGGGGGGGTATTTAAGCCTGAGAGCCCACCTCCAAAGGGGACAACCCCCACTAGGTCTTACATACCTGGGAGCCTCCACCATTTGTTTGAGAATAGAAGCAGAAGCCTCCTGGATGAGAAATGCCTGAAATGTCTTCATAAACCTAAAGAAGTCCAGTTACCTTCTTGTTTCAGGCTCTCTGGTCATTTTCTGTCACGCTTGTATAACTGCAATATTTGAAACCTTTTAGAACATTTTTCTTTTTCTTCTAATGAAAATGATTTTCTGCGTGTTGTTGCTGGGTTACATGTTTTTTTCTTCCTACAGAAAGAACAAACATCCAAATAAACACAAAGAACCACCTTAAAAATCAGTTCATAATCATGGAGGATGCTGAGGTGCATTTAAAATACTTTAATATGTTTGATATAAATCTATTTGAAAAGTAGCAAATAGGTTCATTCATACAATCACAATATGTTTTCATTTTCTCATTCTGTGTCTTTTTTTATGCAATCAAATAAACAGGTTTAAGAGACAAACTATGTACAACACAATAAAAAAAAGTAAAACAAATTTGTGATTATATTTTGGATCCAAGAATGCTTTCAAAACCAAGTGTTCACCACTCAGTGAAGCCTGAATGTGAACACTTAGCCAACAACACTCATGGATTGGGAAAAAAATGTTGTTTGTTTGCAAAATAATGACACAAAATAATTTCATATTTTCTTTAAAAGCACATTTTCTGTTACAAATATAAACATCATTTCTAAAAGACCCACTTAACCAGCAGTTTGGCATTAATAAACTTCTTTGCATATAATAAAATTGTCACCATATAGTGAAATCTTCTTGGCGTGTGTCTGCGACAATAAAACTTTTTCTCTCTGAAACGATTCCACATAAAGCTGATAAAGTTTGTTTGGGTTTAGAAGTTCAGAACGAAGGTCTGTGATTGGTTGAGGTTCACCTGCTCCCACGAGGTCATCGGCAGTAATGTTCAGTCAGGATGGGGCTGGGGGCGCTCTCTTCTGAGGGCAAAGTGACTCCGCCCATGTTGACATAACAGACCTGTCAACAGATGGAAGACAATAGAAAAGCATCGAGTCAAACATCAAACAAAACTCAAAATGACCAAAATATGCTGTGACTAAATGTTTGTTTTAATGTACTGCCCATTAAAAAACCCCAGAAGAAGAACCCCGGCTGAAACTCAAAAAGACTAAAAGGAAAGTAGAAACTATACCATTTCTATGAGTTTCATTTATTCGTAAAATAAAAGGAACAAAAGGCTTCATGTGGAAGAGAAGGAAAAACCTTTCATCCTGCAGCAGACAAACTTTTATTCAGCAGCTTTTATCTGATTTAGTTTTTAACTGGAAATGTCAGACTCACACTCAGGTTTTATTCATAATCTCTGATTTGAATCCTAAAAAAAAAAATCTATTCTGTCACAAAACTCGGAGAAACATCTGACTTTTATGTCAACTATTTATTATATAACCCGAAGCACATTTACAGTCATTATTAAAACTGAAACTCCTTTAATATTGACTCCTTTGGGCCTCCATATACTAAGTTCTTTATTGAAACTCCAGCTAGAAGATCCACATGTCCCTGGACCAGGATCAGGCCAGAGCCACGTTTTTACTTCCCATCAAGGTAATGTCAGGTTTAATGCTGCATTTTCAGGATTATTAAGATGGTTCACTTATTTTGCTGCAGACCTAACCTGCCACAAAAATTCATATTCCAGATAAGAGATCAACATATACAAACCCACCAGATCCCAACCAGATCTGTGGAAAATAGTATCACCATTCCTGAAAAAAAAAAAATCCCTCGTGGCTCAGAGCGCAGAGAGCGTGTGTGTGTGTGTGTGTGTGTGTGTGTGTCACCTGATGCGTGGGCTCACAGTGTGTGTTGCAGCTGCTGTGAGTTCAGGACCAACAGGATCACCAGAGTCCAGAGCAGTGTCCTGATTTCCTACAGACAGTAAACATATGGTCAGCTGAACCCAGTTAAAGAGGACATCAGTGATGTTTTCTGGAATATATTTCAGAAATTACTTTAATTCATTGTGGTTGTTAGAAAGCCTGGAGTTGAACTTTTGTGGTTGTTTTGATACTACTGGTTTAATATGAATTTCGGAGGTGGAATGTAATGAAGTACAAATACTATCTACTCAAGTTGTGATTCTACTACATTCCACTACAAATGATCTTAAGGTTCCCCCACCTGCCAACTCCCACTTTAACCCCGGACTGTTCTCATTTTTCTGTTTTGTGGAGGCAAAGTATATTCCCATATACTAATTATATTATTACATTAATATAGCACAAAGCTCAGTTACCCTTGCACAAAAATAGCTTGTAAAAATGTCCTTCAAAGACCTACTTGTTGTTTTCTTACTCTGAGTACATTTCAGAGCCTGTATTATTTGTCTCAAACGCGAGTAAAGAAGTTGAACCAGTACTTCAACTCTTACCATAGTATTTTTAACACAAGTATCTGTACTTCTACTTTAGTAAAGAATATCTGTATTCTGCCACCTCTGATGAGTTTAGATGTTTCACTTGATGCTCACCGCCATAATATTTAGTGTTGGAAGTGTGCCACCTGCTGGCAGCCTAAAGTAAAACCCGTGTTTGTCTGCTTCATGAAACATGACCTATTTGACTTGTATTTAAGGTCTGTACCATCTAACAGAATATGATGTTTCTGCTCTGAAAAATTAAGATCTTTTATTCCCATTATTTTAGATGGATGAAGGTCTGCAGTTACTATGTTCAGCTCAAGTTGGGCTCACAGTGACCTGATGTCATGTCCTGCTACAGCCACCAGGTGTCACTGTTGGCTTGTTAGCTCATATTATTTCCATCATTTCAGAGGACGTTACACTGGCACAAAGACTATGGCTTTATGAGATTTGCGACTGGGGTTGTATTTTATATGTTTTTAAATATTAATATTAATCTGTATTTTTAAAATTTGTTTATTTCTCCTTTGCTGTTAGTTGTCTGCCATTGTTTTACTGTTTTCTTTTGAAGTGCCCCTTTATGAGCTTGACAGTCACCTGAAATGCTCTTTGAATGACTTTTATTAAAGCTGCTGTATGAATAAAGTTTGATTGAGTTGAATGTTTGTATTCAGACAGATCCAGATAAGTCAGAGCACACAGGGCAGGGAATCTTGACGGAGAAAAGGAGATCTAACTTAAAGGAGATTTAACTTTGGATAATTAAAGGTTTAGCTCAGTTTTTAGTTAGTTACTTGTGAAGGTCTACAGAGCCTTTGTTTTCAGACTGACACCAGAAAAGTGGGGACAGGGTCACACAGACGGGATTATGAAGTGTGTTGTCCTCACAGAGATCAACAATAGTTCATGAACTTGTTTCTTCTTCTTGGGTGGAGGAGATTAATGGTTCACCTGTGAGTTACTAAATGCTGGAATCCATGTGTCTCTGAGACATCCCAGAAAACCAAACTGAACCAGAAGAGGCCAAAGTCCACAGATATACACAGATAATATTTAAACTATATGATGTTCAAGATTCAGATTTCTGCACATGTGAAACATGAACAGACTCTTCTGCTTTCATCTACTCTCCTGTCACGTCGGTTTTTTCTTCTTCTGTATTTTTTTTTTCTCTGCACACAAGTTTTTCTTTTTTCAGAGATATGAGGAGCATCGTATTTGTTGATGCTGCCAGACATCAGACCCACTCTTTTTTACACAAAGCAGATGGACTTGGACTGCGGGCAGCTGCTGAGACAGCACGTCTATAAATACCATCAAAGCTCAGCTTTGATCTGGATCAGCAAGTCCCGCAGCTCCGATCAAAACCCGACCAGAGGAAACGTGAAGAAGCTCAGCAGGAGCTAAAGAGTTCCTCAGAAGCTGATCAATACCTCTGAACAGTCGCTCTTACCAGACAAACAGGAAATGCTGCAGCGTTAGGAACCTTGACCCCGCCCTTCTCCATTGTTCGTCTTGTAGTTGTCATGGCTACAGTCACCTCCTCTTCCTCCTCTTGTCCTCCATTGTCCTCCTCAGTTTTGTCCCAGTTGAAGACCTGTTCAGTGAGTCTATCCAGGTCCTCACTGCTCGCGTTACCTGGAAACAGCAATACACATCCATCAGCTGTGCATGCAGTGCTGTTTCAGATCACCAAACAAATTGTGATATTTGACAAAGATAACCCGAGAAAATGTAAATGCAGTTTTTAAACGATTATGTCATTTATTAAGGGGGAAAAAAGTTATCAAAACCTAGCTGGCTCCAAACCTAGTAACTGGTTAAGCCACTCTTGACAGCAAGAACTGAAATCAAGTGTTTGCCTTAGCTGGCAATGAGTTTTCCACATCGCTGTGGAGCAACTTTGGTCCACTGTTTTTTGCAGGATTGTTTTAATTCAGCCACCCTGGAGGGTTTTCCAGCATAAAAGACCTGTTTAAGGTCACGCCAAAGCATCTAATTTTGATTTGAGCATGAACTTTGTCTCATCACCACAAGTCATGGGGATCATCAAGATGCGGGTATGGCCAGTGAAATAGAACTCAGCTTTCCAAAATAAATTCAATTAATCACAGTTCATTCACAATTTAACAGCTTTTTCTCTTAATAAATGAAATAATCATTTAAAAACTACATTTATATTTAGGCGGGTTATCTTAAATATTATTTAAAAACTAAGAAATCGGGAAAGGGGCAAGTACATTTTCACAGCACTGCTGAAGGGTTTTTTCCAGTATTTGTACATGTTGTATACACGTGAACTCATCACTGAGCAGTATCATGGTTTTAACTCACAATCTCCGATTTAACATCTGGCCAGCATTAAAATATTGTGGCCCATCATTGTGGGGCTTCAGCATAACCCAAAACTGTTTATTGGCTATCCCAGAGACTGCTGCTCCACCCGGGTGCTCCCCAGAAACTGTAGCCCTGCTTGGGGCCTCCCTAGAGACTTTTGCCCTCAGTTACTTCAACTTTTTAAAATTCAGCCAGTGGGAGATTCAAATTTCTTTTGTCAGTAAAACCCAAAGAGTGAAGAAACAATTAAGAAGTTAAGAGGGACTTACTGAAGAAGCTGTAATCAAAGGTGGCATTGTAGTCAGAGCCGTAGTCTGGAGATGATGTGACATCACCATAATACTGAGCCGCTGAATCTGAGAACAAAATGCACCCATTAGGTTAATGTCTGGGAAGATGTTTTTCATTTCCACCAGTGGGTGACGATATTTTCCTGGGAATCTTCTCTGGTTTGTGCAAGCAGCAGCTGAAGGGGGAGGAAAGCTACAAAAACCTCCACAGGAAACAGGAAGTTCAATTACTGTGCTCAATCAGACCAAGCAAAAAAAACCACGCTCAAGGCTTTTGGAGCAAGCCTGTAAAATGTCACATGCCATGGAATCTGCCTATATGTAGTTCTTGGTCGAGATGTATTTGTATATGTTTTATATGGATGTGTTAATGATTTGGAAAATGCAACACTTAAGTGTTTGGGCAACATCTGCAGGCTTGTTGGTGTGATTGAAGGCGGAATGACCTTGCAGGCCTGAAGGGATGAGGATCAGGTGTTTTTATTGGGATGTTTCATGTTTTATCTCTCTCACCTTGAGTGAAGATGACGTCTTTTCTTTCTTTGGTTTGTTATCAAACTGTTGGACTATCTCAGCTGTGCATTTGTGAGTGACACTCAAAGCAATGCACTAGAGGTTAGTATTGTTTTTTTGGTTTTGTTTATGCAGGAAAAACAGGTAAATAAGCCACTATAGTTGTTGGTGCACTCAGGTTTTCTCTTTAAGGTTTTGAAATGGTCTCCTTTTAAGGAATTCAGTTTGTCCCTTTTATATATACATATATACATATTGTGTTTTGTCTTGAGCTCGTTTGGCCAGAAAAAATGTACCAAGAAATCTGAATAAATATCAAAAGTAAGTAAACTAAAATATAAAGTCAGTCAAAGTACCTCTGACTTGTATATAGCAGACTTGAGTGATCGTGACTCTCTGACCCCCTAGTTGCTCCATTAAGGAGTTGTCTCATATTTTCAGTGTTTTGGATTTTTTTCACATCTCCATGCATCAAAGTTATTTTTCCTTTGGCCTCAAGCTGAAACTGTGGGGAGTGTTTCTCTTCAGATCTGAGTCTCGGCATGTTTTCACTTTACTGCTGAACAGAGGTATTGTTGTTATAAATCCCGTTGTTCTCATAGAGCCTGAACCTCAGTTATCTTTCAGTGCGCCTCACTTCACGTTATTAACAACAGTAGGTGCTACTTTCTCCATCTGTGAGGTTTACTGAAACATGAAGGCGCACATTCGAACACTCCAACACTTTGATTTAAAGCTGTGTGATTTAAAAGGCATCAGCAGGATTTGGAGACTTCTTCCAAACAAAAATGCTGCAATGTGATCGATCTAAAGTGACACCTGCATGAGCATCACGTGACCAGAAACCTTACACAGGACGTCGGTGACCGTCGGTGGACATCAGAGGGGTTAAAATTGCTGAGCTCACAGAGAAAAAACATGTGGAAAAGACCAACTACTCCGATTAGATCATCAGATCTGTAAAACACTGATGATTTGTGGATTCAGAAAAATGTACAAACAGTCTGAAAGTCAAAGCAAAAAGTCTGAAAGCCATGACTGGAGGAACATGGATGGTCAGCACATAGGAGGGTTGTTAAATGTTAAAAAACGGGATGAAATATGGAGCAGTGTACATTATAAGCATTGGTGTGGTGTCAGAAAACTGAAAAAATGAGTTTCTGACTGGGTGAATTCAGCCCTTCAAGTTGGGAAAACAACTCTGAAAATAAGAGAAATTTTTGGTCAGTGAGCTGCCGAGCTGTTGATGCCATAGCTAAAAACACAACCAGCAGGGGATGCTGATTCTCTGCTCTGCGCCATTGAAGCAGGTGGATGGAGACGCTAACACACAAAGATCTTAAGAGGATCAACCGCAGAGAGAAAGTGATGAGAAAAACCTTTAGTTACAGTCTGGTGGGAATCCTGATCCCGGAGGACGGACCTCTTCCTCCCTCACATCAATCAGATGCATGGGAGCCTGAAGTCTGCGAGTTTCTCTGGGAAAAAGTTTCTGCTCATCATCTGACCACTGTCAAACTGATTCATGAGGGAGTCTCAGAGAGTTTTATCTCCCCTCGCAGATAAACCTTCACTTCCTGGTCATTCAGCAGCTCATTAAACCCACTGTTACTGTCATGAAGTCTGCGTGAAAACTGGTTTTCTTGTTGCTCTGATGGCCATCTGTATGAACAGATATCTGCACGAGCATGTCCACAGACAAGATTTTAGATACAGGAAGCATTTGTTTTTCAACTTCTCATTGACCAGTCATGGGAAATGAGGAAAAGAGGATCTGCTTAAATCCCATCTTAACATCTGCTGTCATCTGATAATGATTTAGCTTTAAAACAAAATTACACCACAAGCCAGAATCCAAACTTCAACTGCAGAGGCTGGCATCCACACCGCAGTTTATTAAGTGTCAAACAAATAATAAATCAGTAGACATACAGACATACTTGGACTCAAATACAAAAACAGCTGCTGGGTTCTGCACATGAGCCTGAAATTACTTCCTACTGCGACGGTTTCCTCCTTCCTCCTGCAAGACACAAGGATGTGAGTCTGAGCTGAATCCTCAAACTGACCACTGATGGTTTGAGTACAAAACTCAATGTGTCATCTGCACTCACAGGGCTCTTTAACCTTAATGTTTCTGTAGAGAGTTTCCCAATAACACACCAAAGACATAGAAATGGGTGGATAAAATTAAGTCTTAACACAAGCATTATGCATTTTCATATTTTCAATTTGACAAAATATCCATTTTGACACTGGAAAAAAAAAAGGGAGGCTGACCCCCGATTTGTGGCTTGTCTTTGCTCAAGAACACTAAAGGGATCGAACCACCAGCCTTTGGATATACAGGCTAGCCAGCTCTACCACCTGAGCCACAGCACAGAGAAGTCCTCACTTTCCGCTAAATGCCCCTTAAAGGTGTAAAAGTGAGACAGCAAATGAGGTCAGCCTGTGATAATCTACCATCTTTAATCTGCCAAATCTCATCTGATCTGTGTCCGCCAACATATCACACCTGCTCTTTTGCATGGGATTAAAGGGACAGTTCACCCAAACACCCACCACACGCACCATGAGCTCAAAACAAGTGTCTGAAGGGGGTCCTGGACTTAGAGGGTCTCTCAGGAGGATTGTTTCAGACTTTGTACACTTGGCTTTAATTTTCTGTTTCTGAGATTTGAATAAACTCACACACTCTCTTGGGGTGTGTGTGTGTGTGTGTGGTGGTGGGGCGGGGTAATTTTTTCCAAATAGGACATATGCCATCTCTAACAGCCTGTCAATCACAAAGGTTCATTATACAGTAGGAAATGAAAAACAGCTGACACACACACACATGGGCAGAGGTCACTTCCCAATTACACTGTATCTATAAACTGTAGCTTCTGATTTGCAGATTAAAAAAAGAGAGGGAAAGAAAGACGAGATGAGAAAAAGAAAAGAAAAGAAATGTGGGAAAAAAGATGGAAAGGAAAATAACTGAAAATGAAATGGTTCAGGAAAAGAGGAACATTAGAAAAGGAGAGATATTACATAGAGGAGAGGAGGTAAAGAACAGAAAGAGTGAGGGACAGGAAGTAAAGAAAATAAAAGCCTATGGGGGGTGTCAGAGTAAGAGTGTGGGGGCGTTTGTTGGCAAATGACATGATTCTCAGAAATTTTATAAAAAGCAGCTGTTCACACAGCATTTAAGATGAATTCAAGCAGAGGCGGTGTGTGTGTGTGTGTGTGTGTGTGTGTGTGTGTGTGTGTGTGTGTGTGAGAGAGAGAAACAGAGTGACACAGAGATATTCAGGGACCACTGGTTCTCCTGCAGACTAAAACAGCTGTTCACATCTATCCTCTCCAACCTGTGTGAAGCTCCATCACAAAACTGTCACATGACCCATCTTTAGCAGACCGGTGATGCATTCACTTGTCAGTGTACAAATAAAGAACTTACAACCAAAAAGTCTAAACATCTGGACAGCTGTTAGAACACTTAATAAAAAAATGCCAAAAAAAAAAGCCCCCTATGAGTATCTTTCTCAGCAGTGCACGTGCACACACACACACACACACACACAGCTCATTTCTTTTTGACTTCTCTCTCATATTGTATCTATTACAGATCTTATCAACATCTGTCAAAATAAATCTATTCATGTGACTCAGTCAGAAGTGAAGCATGTTAAACTGAGTCTGCAGTCTGGTCTCATGGCTAAGCATGACACAGTCACAACAAAGTGATCTATTTGATCATGTTGTCATGAATTGCCACAAATTTATGACAAAAGTATTTCATTAGAAAGTATTCATGACTGTAGCACATTTTTGTCTGGACACTTCAGAGTGGACGTGTCTTCATGACAACCAAGAAAACAGAGCTTAAAAAGAAGTGTCAGCTGTTGTATTATAACCCAAATTGTCAGCTTTTTCTAAACCTAATCAAGCCATTTCCTATTGTGTGTTTTATGACATATTAATGGTATATTAAAAGATAATGCAAATTAATGTGTAAAGCTTAATTTATTCCTCTGCATTGAGGGTGGATCACAGTCCTTGTGGGATGCAACCTATAGTTACATACCCCCATTCACATAAGCACTTTTTTCAACATATAAGTGCTTTCCACCTAACATTTGTACTCCGATGAATACATCAGGAGGTTCAGTATCTTGCCCAAGGATACTTTGACACACAGACTGGAGCACCCAGGGATCAAACCACCAACCTTCTAATTAATAGAAGACCTGCTCTACCTCCTGAGCCACAGCCACCCCGTGTCAGGTTAGCGTGTAGGTTACAGTGTAGGGTTTCAGAAGGGTTTATGGTTATGACATATCTAGATTTAAAGCATAAAATCCACTTAAGACTCAAACTCTGGTCTGTGGTGTCAGTCCACAGCTAACCCCTCCAGCCTCTGAATTTCTGACTTTTTGCCCCTTTGAAATGGGACAGATTAAAAAATGTGTTCAGGGGTGTACATGAATAGAGTAGGGGTTGTTACTGTTTCACAAACAACTGTCAGACTGCTTTTGAATCTTTTGATTCATTGTTCTGGTGTCACTGAACATTATTCATGAGTTTGTTGGGGTTATTTGTTGCCTATAGCTGTGAGTCAGATTCCTTCCTTTGACTTTGATAAATTCCTGCAGCCTCACACAGCATGCAGGAAATGAATGAGAGTGGCGTGCTCACGTACATGTGGCAGTAACTTCATTAACGTGTGGATGAGTCGGGATCTGATAGTAAATATAGTTTTGTGTCCTTCTATTTATCCTGCGGGTCAGCTAATTTACTCAGCTCTTCTGTACGGTGCTCATTTCAGAGATATGACACTCAGCAACAGTAGAAAAAAATAATAAATTATACAGGTACGAACACAATCTTTGGACACTGAAGTGGACCTATTCACTTCTCCTTATTTCCTATCATGTATCTCCTGTTCCAGCGGTGGATGGTCATGTTAAACATTATCAGAGTTTCTCTAGCTCACATACGACTGCTCTAACCACTCAGTGACTCACAGGGTTTGGTTTTTTTTACTCTTGGATCTGCATGATATCATACAGAGAGGACAGAAGCCACACCCACCCTCAGTTCAAATCAAAATAAAGGAGGCATAAAGGAGCTAAAAAACACAGCTCAGATCATTGGGTGCTGTCCCCAGCAGGCTTCCGCAAGTCAGCCAATCAGAACAAAGTGGGCCTTTAAGGAGGGAACTTCTTCCTCAGCCCTGTTAGCTTTAATCAGTTCCAGATTTCTCACAAAGCAGCAATTCCCCTGCAGGACAGTAAGCTAGACATCAACAGTTACTGCATTTTCCACCATGATCTACTAAAAGAAGGCTATGCATTAGTAACAGCAGCATCAGTCAAGTTCCATTTCACTGCTATGAAGATTCAATTACAGATCTGATACTGAATAACACAAAGTATAAACCATTCATTCACAGAGAAAGTCTGAGCTCTAAAACAGATGATACTTTTACATCTTCGCACAGTCAACTTTCCTGCTAAACTGACAGAGAAAAGAAGCAGAGGCCATGAATGAAGCTGAAAACTCTCACTTCAGCCTGACATACAAACAGAGGCAGGGTGAAGGGTGAGAGGTGAGGAGAGGGGTGCAAACTCATCAGCACTACAGTTAAATAGTCAAATAAATTCAGAACAGGAAGTGGAACAGCTGCAACAGACTCACCAGGCAGCAGCAACAGCAGCAGAAACACTCCAAGCAGATAAAGTGACAGAAACCTGGGGGAAGACATGACTCCCATGGAGAGGGGGGTAGAGATGGAGAGAGAGAGAGAGGGAGGGAGGGAGAGAGAGAAAGAGAGAGAGAGAGAGGGGGGGTGATAGATGGATGGATGGATGAAAGGGAGATTCAGAGACAAAGAAATCAGAGAGCAGAGAGAGGACAGAGAGAGGTGTGATGGTCTGAGCGACTGAGCTCTGAATGAACATGAACACAGACAGAAAAGGGGAGGAGAGAGGGGAAGGGGAGGAGGAGAAGGAGGAGGAGGAGGAGGAGGAGGTGTTCTGGCTTTCCTGCCAAGTTTGTTCTCTGTTTGCAAAACATGAAGAAAGAGAGAGCAATACGTAACTGAACGAATAGGTATCATAGA
>JAMQGT020001934.1:0-12493 GCA_024447675.2 Pterophyllum scalare
CTCACCTGTCCAGGACTTTTGGACAGGTGAGCAGAACTTCCTCTTTCTTGGGCTGCAGAATCCCATTATCTCCTCATTTGTGCTTGCTTGGTGAAATAACTTCAATCGATCTTCCAACCAAACAAGCTAAAGCCACACTCACAGCTCTTGCCATGGCCAAGAAAACAATACTTGTTAACTGGAAAGATAAACAATTGCTTAACATTAATCACTGGTTAAATCTCCTGATTGAGCACATAGCAATGGAAAGAGTATCTGCCTCCTTATAAACAGAATGACACACTTTATTGAAACATGGTCTACATTCTTTAACTCATTACATATAACTCTGATTTTTAGCTGTCAATGAATACCTTAATGTACACTGTTAATTTTACAATATGAGCCTATTATTGCTATAGATTAGATTTATCGAAGTGTACGATAGGATTTGTCATTACTGGCATTATTGATAACAGGTGAGTGTTTTGTGTTATTAGCTCTTCTAATCTGTGTTGCAGCTCCCCACTCAGCATTTCTTTTTCATTGCATACAGCAACTGATCACTCCAGGGACCCCAGCATGAGGTAATTATGCTTTCTGTTCCTTAGGATCCTGGGGGCACCCTTATGTTCTCTGTCCCTCGGTTCACGCGGTGCTGTGGGTTCTTCTTTCTGGGTGCCCGTGCTGCCTGGGTGGGACCAGGTTGTGCTCTCTGGCCTCTGCTGGGTCTTGGCGAGGGGCCCAGGCACTGGTGGAGTCCTTCCTGTATCTTACTGCCTCGGCACACAGGTGTCCACTGCTTCTTGGCTTTGATGTAGGTTGCAGCCGCCTGGGGTGTCTGGGCTCACATGAGTTTTTATCACCGTTCTGTGTTATGATGTTTGACTGCTCCTCCCTGAGCCTGGTTCTGCTGGAAGTTTCTTCCTGTTAAAAGGGAGTTTTTCCTTCCCACTGTTGTCAAGTGCTTGCTCATAGGGGGTTGTTATGATTGTTGGGTCTTCTCTAAGTAATCATTGTAGGGTCTTTACCTTACAATACAATGCGCCTTGAGGCGACTGTTTTGTCGAGCGCATTGAGTGTTCAAATTAGAGTAGAAAAGTGCTTTAAAAGACCCATTTATCATTGTGATTTGGTGCTATATAAATACCACTGAATTGAATTGTCAGTGTTAGCAGCTGTAGTTAAATTCTGCATTTTATACTACCACTGCACACACATGCATGAGGCAGGTACCGTGTACATGGATGGTCATGTGACATGGATTTATTATTTCTGGATCTGTGCTAAACTGCTCGTCTGGATGGTGTTTATTTTTGTATTTAATAAATGAAAAATCTATAATAAATCTCTATTTCAATGTGTTTAAAGCAGGGGCTCAGGTGAAATGTAGAAGTTTGAGGTTAATCAGTTTCCTGATGTTTAGATCATCTGAGTAGTTCTCGCCCCATGCATGTGATTACTGTCTTCAGGGGACAAAAAGCAAACTAAAGAAATCTAACAGGCACATCAGAAACGAGTTTAGATGTCGACTCAGACCTCACAGAGATTTGGGGCTTGTGGGAAACGCTTTACATTAAAGGGTCATTAATCAATCTACTTGATCAAAGATGCTCATTAAGTCAACTCAGATATTTGAATTACTGTAACACCATTGCTTTAGGCAGGCAAGTGTTAAGAAATCATACCTTCAAATTAAATAGTGCATTTACTAACATTTAAATGCAGTTATTATTTATGGCTTCTGTCTTGCTTAAAACTCATGTTGCGTGATCGCCGACTCCCGACAAGCATCAATAAGACCACTTGAAATTCATTTAATTGGGTTTTCCTTTTTTATGATGAGCAGAGCATCATGCTGTACGTTCCTATCTGCACTACCAGAGATAGTCAATAATACACCCACTGCACTCCTGGTGTCGCAGCTTTGCTACACTTAGATTAAGGTGAATAAATCGCAACCGGAGCGACAAATCTGTAACGATCATGGAACAGCAGACACAACTTCAGCAGGCACGCAAAACAGACGAGAGCTCCAGAATCTAGTATGTAATCTTAAAAAAACAGCCCACATTAAATAAAAACAACTTATATGGGTAGAAAATGTCACAGAAACTGAAAATACTGAAGTAGAATCAAAACTTAAACTCCTCTAATTACTCTGTTTGGGTTCACAGAGTGCATGAAGGCTCAGAGGTGCATTAACCGAGCGTTTCAGTTGCTTCAAAACATGTCCAGACATGTTAGGGACGAGCAGGCAGCCTGAATCAGGGAGCGATGTGGAGAGCAGGGAAAGAAATGATGAGGATAAAACACCAGAGCTGCTGAAACCTCAATGTATAGAAAAGTGGAAAAGCAGCAGCAGCACACACACTGTGACTGCTGCATTTCTCATCACTGCTTATTACAGTGATTTTTATACCTTCTGTCAGTTTCAGTCTCTCTGCTGTGTCTCCACTTCAAGACTAAAGCAGTCAGCGAGCAGCGAGCGTTCTCCCACATCAGGCAGCAATGTGGTCTAATGGGCTTTTAGATCAAACACAGTCAAACAATCATCGGTCGGCCCGGCTGTTTCTGTGTCCTGAGCTGATCCCAGTGCACCACTACACACCCAACACTGATTTAAGAGCTGCACTGATGTGTTTTTGGTATAAATGTGTCATTTTTACTACGCTTTTGCTCAGAGTCTGCATTGTTACGCCACTTTAGGACCCCATATAACCGACTTGTTTGGAATAGCTGCTGGTCCTTCCGAGACTTTTTTTAAACACTGAGGCAAACAGTCATGTTTACCTCCTGACTGCATCTTATTAGGCACAAAAAGCCATAACATTGCAGATAGGCTCACATATGTTTTGTGATTTCATCCTTTTTGGGTGGTTATTCATTAGGCCCCCGTCCCACAGGCCTAGAGACTGTTGGTGACTGCCTGACAGCCACTGGTCGCTAGGGAAATATGTGTACTCCCCAACTGGTTGTGAGCGGTTGCTGACAGTTGCTGTGAAACCGATTGCTAAAGGCCCCCTGACCCCCTGGTAAGCTGTTGCTCAGCTGTTGCTGAGTGGTTGCTGTCAGTCATTATGTGAACCGGATGTCAAGAGGTGCACAGGGTTGCACCGTATAGCTTCCTCCGGTGACGGGTAACGCTCTTGGTCCCACTTCAAATTGTTGCTATATCTGCTTTGTACTACACTCTGCGTTCTGCCACCAGGACCACCTAACACTCCTGTAGAAGTTAAAGCAAATCACCTCTGGTCTTAGTTGTTATTTTTGTTTTGTAATATTTTCTGCAAGTGTTCAGCTTACGCCAGTGTCCACTGTACCTGAGCTGCAGGTGTGTACTTTCAGGTACAGTGGCAGAGATTATTTCTGAAACGCTGGGTGGCACTGAACTGAGAACACACCAGTGTGGATGCAGCCAAAATCATGCTTAGGTTTTGGGATTATTTTTCCATTGCTAGTCTCTTCAGGTTTATGATGAGAAAATGTTTGCAGTCATTTCAACACAGCAGAAATCATCACTCATGCCGAGGCGCCACATTTATGAACTGCAACAGTGCAGCGAGGAGGAGGTAATTGGGGTGACGTAGGGTTGGGTGTTGGCATCTGTGATCGGCAGCTGATTTTTGAGTAATTTTGTTGTTTTATTTTCCCAGTTCAGTGAGAATTCAACAGTATTAATAATGAACTCTGAATACTGCCATGCACTGATGCCTCCTTTCTTTTTCTTCTGTTGCACACCTTCACTAATATTCTGGTACCCGCTGGCCGCTGGACTTTAGGAGACAGCAGGCATACGACGCAGATGTGACACCACCCCACTGTCCACTGTGAGGGTGAATCTGAGAGGTTTACTGTGGGGCGTCCCGGTGGATGGGTATCAGTGAGAGCGTAGCCATTACAGCACACGATGGAAGGTTTTGTCTGAAGATTTCTCACATGTAGCACAAAACATGGAATTCTTTCGAGAAAAAAACTATTTTGTTTTGGTGAGAGACAATCTCCTGTGTTACTCTCACGTGGATCTGATCAAACATCACACAGACGCTTTCATGAGTTATATCTGGGAGGTCTAAGGCAGATATTTTACCTGCTTATAGATATGCATGTTCTTTCTATTATACTGTATTCAAGCCCACCTGTACCCACCTGGCGGATGAATGTAGTTTTAGTGTGTCTGTCTGTCTGTGCAGTCACAAAAATGGAGGGCATGCAGCTCTCATGGAGCCTTGTGTTCACGCACTGCTGTCAAAATTTCAGTCACTCTGACCCAAGCAGACCTTTGCATATTCACAGAAGCAGAAATTATAAAACTAAGTAAGTCAACACTGATCATAAATACCTTAACCCCAACCCCCAGCATTATGCTTTCTGGGTAGGTTTTGAAAATTGTTCTCTTAGAGTGGCGTAACCAGGGCACTTTATTTAAAGTCGAGTCTGACTGAGTCAAACATTTGTGTTTCTCACACAGCTCCTGGTTTCAGGGCTGCAGTGCATGTGTGAAAATGGCTCGTTCTGTGTCTACAGGGACTTACTAGAAAGCTCCGTCAGGGCATTTCTCCAGAAAACAAAGTCGGCTTCACTCTGCAGAACACATTAACAGAGAGTATTGTCTCAGCAGAGAGATGTAGAGGAACAGAAACCTCTGGCTGACTGATGAATGAGGAGATACGTAGACACAAAGGTCATTCCCTCATGGCAGCAGACAAAACAGGCCTTATGGAGAGCAGGGGGAGGGAAACTGGTGGACTCATGCAGGTACCCTGGGGTCCACAGGAGGAAACTACACAACAATGACTTCTTAAACAAAGGACAGAGCAGCCTGTTCTTCCTTGGGAAGCTGCCGTCCTTTGGCATTTGCAACGAGATACAGAGGATGTTTTACACATCTGTAGCTGCCGGTGCGCTGCTCTAGCTGCAGGAATCATGGCTGGTGATCCCAGCAGACTGAACACTTGGTCAGGAAGATGTGTTTTCAGGATGTAACTGCACAGTCAGGAGTCAGAGGCAGAGAGGTGGGGTGTGGGCAAGCTCTGACCTGAAACTGTGTTCTCAGAGCCACAAAAACCAGGATGGCGAGAACAAATATGCGTGCCTGGAGGCTTCAAAAGGGGCAGACAGTGAACTACTGGAAGACGCCGTGATGGCTACAACCATCAGTCTGGAACAGGGCTGCTGGAACCATGATCACAGTCGCTCAAATCACTATTATTTTAGATGATTGAGTAGCTCTGGATTAGTGGGGTTGGTGTTTCTGACTGTAACGCCCATACTCTGATGGATTCCACCAGTCGCTGCCAGCCAGTGGGCCCAGCAACCACTCTCATCCTCGGGAGACCTCCACCACATCGATGCAGAAAGTGATGGAGAACCAACAGCCAACCAACACCTCAGCGGTGCGTAGTCACAAACACTGGGTGAGAGACCCTCAGGGATCCGGAGACGACCCCTCGGGCAGCTGCCCTGTGGAGATGCCCTGATTTTTAATCCGAGACAAAACAAGAGCTTTGTAGCTAAAATGAATGGAAAGGCCATCGTTTTATACCAATAATCTTGATAATTGCCTAAATCCTATTTGAAATTAAGTCAAATAATCGCTCAGCCTTCGTCTGTGATACCAACTTCTTCCTTCTCTGCAGACGAACAAATTATGTTATCACCTGTGTGTCCACGACACAAAGTTTGATTTTCAGTCGGGCTGAAGGATCGGGCACGCTCCTTTTATAATGACGCGAGCTGTCTGCACTGAAATTTCAGTTCATCGACTGCACTGCAGGGAGATGAGAAAATCTGTTTAATAATTTGGTTTAAGTGACCCTTTAAGTCTTAGAGCTCCACAAATGCTCACCAGCACTGGCTAATAACTCCACACTCCCTCAGTGCCCGGCCTCCTCAGCTCAATAACAGCTACTGTGGTTTGTGGTGGGGAGAGAGGGGGAGGAAAGGAAGGAGGGAGATGAATGAAGTAATGGCAGAGGTAATCCAGCTCAGCTCGCAAAAAAAACAAAGGCAATTAATTTGAGAGCAGCGGCCTCCAGCCGGGCCTCGCCTTACCTCACCTCGCTGAAAACGTGAGCGAGAAACAGGCGGCTGAAGCAAACTCAACACAACGAGCTGCTCCGCCTGGCTCTCCACACGTTTCTATACTCTTTACAACCTGCTGGGGTAAAGACAGGAAGGGGAATTTTTACTGTCCATGCTGATGCAGCAAAAGAAAGACTCCCAAGAACCCTGTCAGGAGGTTTCTCTAAAAAGAAATCATTTTGAAGCTGTGTTTTGAACCGGAGCGCAGTCGGGATGTGTGACGGTACCCTGCAGAGGTGGAGACGCTGCAGACGGGACCCGAGGGTACAAATCTCATTTAATACTTTTAGAATTTGTTTCCTCGCAATATAAACTTCGATTCCTGTAAACAGAATGAAAGCAACCGACGATGAAACCACTAAAGGAGTCACATTTGTCCAGTAATAAATGGGCTGAAGGCAAAGATGAGAGCAGGAATATCTGCCACATTATACACATGCTGTTAATAATAGCAGTGTTTTAGAAAGGTTGTCTTTAAGTTATCCTGTGTCACATTTCCTGGAGGCATTTTAATGCCTTTGTTGGCATCTCACAGCTGCAGTGGGAGCAGTTAGCAGGCTGACAGACTATCAAAGAAAATAAGAAGTTGGGCTATAAATCACGCCGAGTGCTGAGTGTGGTCCATACAGAGTGGATGTCCTGGAGCCAGTTACGCATTAGAGCTGGATGAGATCATCTCGCAGCTATATCACGATCATTTGTTAGCCTTTATGTACAGCAGTGTTACGCATAACAGTAACTTTTTGTTATAAAATGTTCATAACTCAACATTTAAAAATAGCAGCATCAGTGGCCGTTAGAGAAACTGCAGCTTTGGCCCTGTTTTTTTTTTTTTTTTTTAAATTTAAATGAGCAATCTAACGCGTCACGATACTCTCTGAAATGTAATACTCGTGCTACTTTGTAACAGGTTACACCCAAGCAGCAACCCCGGGGACTGAAAAATGACGTGCCGTTAATCGTGCGAGCAGACCATCCCAGGAGGGCGGCACGGTGGTGCAGTGGTTAGCATTAGTGTTTCTAGTTTGAATTTCCAGCTGGAGTTGGCCCTGCTAGCACTTCTAAGTTCTCCTTCCTGCATCATCTCTCCAGGTTTGCGGCCCCCCACCCCACAGTCTAAGAACATGTTTGTTAGGTTAACGGGGATCCTAAATTGACTGCAGTTGTGAATGGTTGTCTCTCTGTTAGGTTGTGATGTGGTGACCTACCCAAGATGCACCCTGCCTCTTGCCGAATAGCTTGGATTGGCTCAGCCCCCCTGCGACCCTGAATTGGATAAGCAGCTAAGAAAACGAATGGACGGACCATCCGAGAAGTCCAGATTTAACTGCACACTAATTAGCAGGTATCTGTGTCAGCGGACTGGATTCATACCGTCTATGGATGCAGCGTGCTTACCAGGTGTGCCAGCATTAGCTGCTTAGCTCTTCTTCCAAATATGGCCACGTCTCCAAAAATGCTCAGCCAGGGCAGGGCGCTATGGTTGACCTCAGCTCCTAATATACTCAGGATGGGTTGAATATGGTGAACAAATTTGCCTACAGGGGCTAATTAAGGATGAACTTGAGTAAAATAATGCGAGAATTCATTTTGCCAGTGGTTGAGCTGTGTGCTTGTAGCCGATCTGGCCGAAAACCGAAAGGGTGAAACAGCCCGAAGAGATGCGGTGTGTTGTTTGTGTGTGTTTGTGCTGAGGCGGCTGTCTGTCCTCGGGTCATTTCTTCACAGCTGTGCAGCCTGTAAATGAGCCATATGCTGCTCAGAAAAGAAAACGTCAACAACACAAGGCCAAACACACAGAAAGCAGCAAGTGGGAGAAGTCAGTCTACCACTGTGTGAAGAATACACAACTTGAGAATGGACTTTAGTGGATGGACCTCAGACAATACCGGTGTGTGTGTGTGTGTGTTGTGTGTGTGTTTGATGGAGTGCCTCATTAGGAAGCACTCAGTCAGATCACTCAGATCGCAGCTCAGCCTTCCGGTCTCTCTCTCTCTGACACACCCAGGGGCATCATCCTCGGTGTGACCCCTGACTGCCCACGCAGTTCCACCCGATAGTGTAACACCCACCCTGGGACACCTGGACAAAACTCTGGTACAAAAGGCCTTCATCAATCAGACCCACTCCTCTGTGTGTGTCTGTGTTCTCATGTTACTTCTGCACACATTTACACATACTGATACTTTGTTTCCTCTGGATGGGGGGTTGGTGTGCCCCATGAGGGCAAAGGGGAAAAGGATTAAAGGGGGAAGAAAAAAAAGATTAACTCTCATCATATTTAACGATAGAATTGCAGTTTAGTTTTTAAGTTAAAATGAAACTCAGTATTTTACCCATCATGTCCCACATCATATCAGTTTCCTAGTCAGGCTGTTAAAACATCTGTAATAACTCACCAAGGTTATCTTAGGACAGACCTACAAAACACACACATACACAGAAAGGAGAACGCTAAAACAAAAGTAGGGTCGTGGATTTTAGGGTCCAGTGAAGGATGCAAAGGACTGGAATAGCCTAAGATCCACCATTATGGGCTTTTCCCTCAGAAGACAATCAAATAACATCATGTGTGATATTTATGTGTCATTTTAAGAGCAATGGTGGGAAATTCAAACTGATACAGCATTACTTTAGACTAGGACGTCACTGGATTTAAGGTTTTATTATCATTATTTTTAAACCCTTCAATGGGCAGCCTCAGTCCCATCTGGCAGAGGTTCTGCTCTTTTACGTTCTCAGTTCTTCAAAGATCCAAGATAAAAACAAAGATGGGTCCTTTATCTCAGGTAACACACAAACTTTTGAATCAAAGCTCGTGACATTTTACTTTATTAGTGTTTGTTGTGTTGGGATGTGCTCGGCTTAACTTTTATTCCAGCTTTAGGCGTGTACGAAGCTCCTTGATACTGAACAATAATCCCAATGCATCCAAGCTACCAACACTGCAGTTCCTCTGCGAGCCAGCAGAGGCAGCAGTGAGTCCGTCCCCAAAAACTCTTATGTTAAACCTTTACAGCAGAAAAAAACATGGAGGGTGTTTCTGTAACTCACCTGTTTAAATTGGATTAAAGCTTAAAGTTTGCATTATTAGGGGCGTGGCCTCTTTGACTGACAGGTGGATGGCGACACAGGCGGCTGTAGCTGCTAGCTGTCTGCTAGGCTTCACCTCAGCTAACTGGAGTCCCTGAACTGGACCTCTGGACCGTGGTCTCGGAGGAGGAGCCGGTCAGCCATCAACTGGCAGCACAGGCACAGGGCCGGGCTCTCTGAGAGGGTGACATACTTCTGTGCTGTTTGATATAGGGTACACAGTAGGTGTAAACAACATTTAATCTCTCCACCTTTTCACCACATTTTGTTGTATCATTTCAAAATACACATATCTGGATATTTGCATGGTTTGAAATCCATGGGAATTTCTGATTTTCTATTAACATTTTTAGTAAATTTAGGGACAGAAATGAAGCCAAGGAGTGAGTTTTACGTATCTGCACTTGAGGTACAAACAGCTGTGGTCTACAGACTGTATATAAAAGACAGACATAGACTTTAGTTTGTTGGCTCCCATTTAGCATTACAGACGTCACCATGCTGGAACCAGAGGATGGAGGGCTGACAGCACGCACGCACGCACACACACACACACACACACACACACCACACACACACACACACACACACACACACACACACACACACACACACACACACACACACACACACACACACACACACACTATTCAGTGCCCAGTAACATCCACACTGGAGCTCCGCCTTCTTGGAAGGTCTGTTAGTCCATTGAAGCCACAGCAGCCATATTACTGGTCAGATAACTGCATTAAAAAGGCTCAAACAGCACCAACAAGGCCCAGAGGTCCAGTTCAGGGACTCCAGTTAGCTGTTATTGAAGTTAGAAGTAAGAAGTTAGCATCTCCCTGGTTTCCATGACAAAAGAAACATGACAGGACTTTTCCACAGATGTTTGGATTACTGTGGAAAATAATGTGTGTGGGAAAGAAATGCTTATACTCGGCAGGATTATCCTCACAAGCTGACACCAAGTTTTCCAAGTGTAAATCCACAAGCAAGAAGCAAAATGCTAACATCACCAGCGCCAGTGCCCGGACACTGAGCTCCTGTGTTTGATGGCACGAATGCCCACGACCACGTCTGCTGTCTCGTGTAGGTGGTAGCAGACGCCTGCTCTGGGACATGTAAGTGGGGTGTGTAGTAAAGCAAGAGAATGGCCACATGCAACTGAAACTCATTTATTTGGTACTGAATGAGGCTATTGGATTGCTCAGCATTTGCTGCTCACGCCATCTTTGTGCATGTCGATACATTTACCCGAAGAAGAAAATAAAACAATCTGTTATAAAAATATAACAGACTTTGTCATATATTTATTTAATCCTCATTTAACCCCCAGCAACTAGGCCTGTCAGAGCGTAGCTGCACTTCCACTGCTGCGGTCTTTGAAAGCAAAGTGGCAGCTGCATGTGGAAGCCGAAGCTCACAGTCACTGGTGGAAAAGCACCAACAGTAAGTTGCTGGATGTCAGCAGCATTTCCAGGGGAGGTGTCTCCTGGGTTTTCCCTACTTGTTCTTGCTGAGCGTCCTCTGTTTCTCTGCGTGCTCCACTATCTTCTCCTCAACGTAGAGACCTTTGCGGCGGCGGACGGCGTTCATGTATTTCAGGGCCTGGTTTTCGGAGTCGGCCTTCTCACCGAAGTGCAGGTATTCTTCCTCGGTGGTGGGAACCCAGTATGGATCGCTGCTAATCACCTGAGACACAGAGAGGAGAGACACACAAACGCTCAGTTTTATTCTGTTAATCTGAATAATGATACAGACACCAAATAAATAATTCCTGCTTTTTCCCGTGTACAGATATTATTTTCTTTAGTTACACAGATATTACAAGTATCGAGTGTCACAAAACCCTCATTTCAAACAGTTAAACATCCATTAAAAGTCAGATTTCAGTGTCACAAAGGCGGCTGTCTTTTCACCTGGTGATATCGATTCTCTGCTGGATGAACACATTTTATTTATGCAACCTGTTGGGCTACTATGCAATCAGTAAAATATACATTTTCACTTTGATATGTGAAAGAACAGAGAAATGATATCACCAGGTGAAAAGACAGCCGCCTTTGTGACACTGAAATCTGACTTTTAATGGATGTTTAATATGGGAGAGATGAGGGGCAGGTTTTGTGACACTACGAATACTGTGTAAATATGTGTGTAACTAAAATAATATATTACACGGGAAGAAGGCGGATTTATTTATTTGCATTGTCTGTATCATTATTCAGATTAACAAGCGTTTGTGTTCTTCTCCTCTCTCTGCTCTCGTGATTAGCAGCGATCCATCTGGGTTCCCACCACCGAGAAGAATTCCTGCACTTCGGTGAGAAGCCGAACTTTTAAAAATTGCAGGACCTGAAATACATGGGGAACGCCGTCCGCCGCCGCAAAGTTGTCTCCGTTGAGGACGGAGTGGGTTGGAAACACGCAGAGAAACAAAAGAGACTCACAAGACATAAGAAAATCCAAGACAGCCTCCTGGAAATGCTGCTGACAGCATATGCAGGGAGCTTTTATGTTGGTGCTTTTCCACCAGTGACTGTGACTACGCTCCCACATGCAGGTCCACTTGCTTGCGAACCAACAGACAATGGAAATGGCTCCGCTCTGACAGTTAGGAGTTAATGAAATTAAAATAAATATATGACAAAGTGTGTTATATTTTTATAACGGATTTGTTTTATTTTCTTCTTTCAAGATAATGTCGATACACAATACGGCGTGACAGCAAATGCTGAGCAATCCAAATAGCCTCATTCAGTTACCGATGGGTTCAGGTTGCATGTGGCCATTCTGTTTTGCTTTACTACACACCCCACTTTTACATGTCCCAGACAAGCGTGTCACCTCCGCACGTAGGTAATAACATGGTAGTGAACACAGGGAGGCTGATGTCCGGGAACATCAAGTCCGGTGATAGTTAGCATTTTGCTTTTCTTTGCTGTCGTAGCCTTCCGAAACTTCATGTCACTGTAGAGATAATGTTCCGGTGTAAGCATTTTCTTTCCACACAGATTTATTTTCCACAGTAATCCAAACATATATGGATCTGTAGTGTTTTGTCATGGAAACCAGGGAAATGTTTCTTTCTTCAAATAACACTAACTGGAAACACTCTTTTTGAATGGTATCTGACCGTGATGTGGCTCTGTGCGTTCAATGGAACTAACAGACCTTCCAAGAGGCCTTGCATGTGGATATTTTTCTGGGCATTGAATGGTGTGTGTGTGTGTGTGTGTGTGTGTGTGTTGTGTGTGTTGTGTGTGTGTGTTGTGTGTGTGTGTGTGTGTGTGTGTGTGTGTGTGTGTGTGTGTGTGTGTGCGTGCTGTGGCCT
>JAMQGT020001935.1:0-11077 GCA_024447675.2 Pterophyllum scalare
ATTTATGCAACCAGGCTATTTTAAGTTTTTTATTTTATATTTTTCCTCGTTAAAGGTTTCAGTTTGTTTGTCAATTGCATTGTACAGGTTATAGGTCACATTAAAGGTGGAAAAAGTTATGAAATTATTTTGTCTTGCTGTCATTTTTTTACATCACGGAAACCTGGCATTTGAACAGGGGTACGTGGACTTATTATATCCACTGTATGTACAGTGCCTTGCGAAAGTATTCGGCCCCCTTGAACTTTTCAACCTTTTGCCACATTTCAGGCTTCAAACATAAAAATATCAAATTTTAATTTTTTGTGAAGAATCAACAACAAGTGGGACACAATCGTGAAGTGGAATGAAATTTATTGGATGTGTCAAACTTTTTTAACAAATAAAAAACTGAAAAGTGGGGCGTGCAATATTATTCGGCCCCCTTGCGTTAATACTTTGTAGCGCCACCTTTTGCTGCAATTACAGCTGCAAGTCTCTTGGGGTATGTCTCTATCAGTTTTGCACATCGAGAGACTGAAATTCTTGCCCATTCTTCCTTGCAAAACAGCTCGAGCTCAGTGAGGTTGGATGGAGAGCGTTTGTGAACAGCAGTCTTCAGCTCTTTCAACAGATTCTCGATTGGATTCAGGTCTGGACTTTGACTTGGTCATTCCAACACCTGGATACGTTTATTTGTGAACCACTCCATTGTAGATTTGGCTTTATGTTTTGGATCATTGTCTTGTTGGAAGATAAATCTCCGTCCCAGTCTCAGGTCTCTTGCAGACTCCAACAGGTTTTCTTCCAGAATGGTCCTGTATTTGGCCCCATCCATCTTCCCATCAATTTTGACCATCTTCCCTGTCCCTGCTGATGAAAAACAGGCCCAAACCATGATGCTGCCACCACCACGTTTGACAGTGGGGATGGTGTGTTCAGGGTGATGAGCTGTGTTGCTTTTACAACATATCGTTTTGCATTGTGGCCAAACAGTTCGATTTTGGTTTCATCTGACCAGAGCACCTTCTTCCACATGTTTGGTGTGTCTCCCAGGTGGCTTGTGGCAAACTTTAAACAAGACTTTTTATGGATATCTTTGAGAAATGGCTTTCTTCTTGCCACTCTTCCATAAAGGCCAGATTTGTGCAGTGTACGACTGATTGTTGTCCTATGGACAGACTCTCCCACCTCAGCTGTAGATCTCTGCAGTTCATCCAGAGTGATCATGGGCCTCTTGGCTGCATCTCTGATCAGTCTTCTCCTTGTTTGAGATGAAAGTTTAGAGGGACGGCCGGGTCTTGGTAGATTTGCAGTGGTCTGATACTCCTTCCATTTCAATATGATTGCTTGCACAGTGCTCCTTGAGATGTTTAAAGCTTGGGAAATCTTTTTGTATCCAAATCCGGCTTTAAATTTGTTTAAAAAGTTTGACACATCCAATAAATTTCATTCCACTTCATGATTGTGTCCCACTTGTTGTGGAGTCTTCACAAAAAATTAAAATTTTATATCTTTATGTTTGAAGCCTGAAATGTGGCAAAAGGTTGAAATGTTCAAGGGGGCCGAATACTTTCGCAAGGCACTGTATGTATAAATATATATATAAATCGGGTAATGGCATTCCTGCTTTCAAATGTTCCAAAACAAACTTCTAGAATAATTATACAAAAAAAATGGTATTAAGACATAGCACTTGTGACACATTTGGGCTGATTTTTTCTTCTTGCTCCAGCAGTCATGTCTGCTCCTGTTCGGCTCCTTTTCTGCAGTCTTCGTCCTATGCTCTTGTTCCTCATTGCACTTTCTTGTTCAAACTGCCCTTTTCCTCTCTTGCCCCAAGTACTTCTACTGATACATTAAAAATACACCTTTTACATTTTCTCTGCATTTGCAAGTGTCTGTGCATGACACATTTTAGCAAAAAACAATGACAATAGGAAGACAGAACACTTTCCCAGCGTTTGTTGAAGTACAAATGCACACATTAGCACTACCTGCATTTGCTCCATGCCACAGCTGAGAAGCAGCATCCAGTCTTAGTCAACCTGCCTGGTTCAAAAATGTCACTTGTCCTCTGTAAAACAGTAGAAACAGTCATTTTCCACATTTTCCAGCAGGTATTTTTCAGTATAATTCAGTTGTTAGAGCGAAATGACACAGAGAAGAGCAACCTCTTGTGCAGCTATCCCACACAAATAGCTCCCCTCTTGTCTTTTCTCTGCATCCTACATGCTTCCACTCCACTCCACATCTTTCTCTTACCAGTACTCCTCTCTACTTTAAAAATAGCATTGTTACCTTCAAGAGAGCAATTACACAGATTACACTGAGAGGAGAAATTAGCATTATTCAAAATTAGTAGTACAAACAGAGTGAGATGTATAGTTAGTGTTGGCGTAGCTATACATTATATGGCAAAAGCTTAAAACCAACAGCCAGCCATGATTCATGATTTTGTTTTCTTTTTTTTCATCTTATCTTTCAACTTGTAGCTGTAGTTTCATATTTGCCAAAATGATCTAATCTGGCATAGAAAGCCATGTTCCATTTGCAGAAATTAAATTAAATACATTTGTATAATTGGTATTTTTATTTATATTGGATTATGTTGTCTAAGATCATTTTGGATATCAAATCTTAATTTCAAGAGTATAAAAGAATATAAAAGACATAATTTGCAATACATAATACATATGATTTATTATTATTATTATTATTTATAAAATAAGGTTGAAGTTGCCATAAAAATAAGTTTAAAAAAAATGTTAGTTGCTAAACCAAAGTCACATAATGTGTACATCTAATGTTCAAAGACAATAAGCCTCAGGAAGAAGAAAAAGGACAGTATCGTCTGCAGATTAACAGAAACCGTTCTTGTGAGTATCATTTAGATTGTATTGTTTGTATACTGCTTATTTACCTCTAATGTACTCAAAAAAAGACTCTCCAAAAATAATGAATCTGCAATTTAAAGGCTGCAAAATAATCTGTTTCTTACAATAAACAATGGGTTCTGCCATGAACTCAGCATTTTTTTGGGGGTAGTTATTTTAAATGTGAGATTTCTTTCAGGTGTTTGTGTCTCAATTGTATTGACTGTAAAAAAAAAAAGAAAAAACACAGGCATGTCCTCCACACCTGCACCAATCAGCTCCATTGGAATCAAAATATGACTGCTTTTTGTACCGCGGCTTATTGTTGCCAGGACAGTGTGATTCCAAAATTGGGAACTTTAAATAGAGCAAAGTGCTGTTTTTGCGAGACATCTCTTTCAGGGTTTTTACTATAATAGTATTACTGCGATGCAGTTGCAATCAGAGTGTTCAACCCAAATTTGCAGGCTCTGCATGAAGAATGTTGATGCTTGGATGAAATACGTTCCCGCTCTCCTTGACGTCTAGACATCCGTTGAAGGAGGAGAAACTGGAAATATGCCAATATAAAAATGGCTTTCCAGGGTGTTAAACATTACAGCCCTGTTTTAGTTAGGTTCTGTGAATTATCTAAAGATTGTGTTTTATGAATTAGTGAAGCGAAATCTAAAACATAGACTTCCAGTAAGTTACTGGCTCATTTGCTCCCTGACTCTTTGGGGCAATATATCTTGCTGAAAGGTGACTTTGAACTCCACCTAATTCCATTACTACACAGCGAACAGAAAAAATGACGTCAGGCAGACCCACTCACATAAAAACGAAACACTGTTAAACAGAGTCCACACGGCACTTACAGAGGAGACTGAAATCAAAGAAAAAGTGATAGACAGCGTGCGCATTTATTTTCTGCCATATGGGAGACACATAAAGAAAAGAATTAAGACAAAAAGAGCTATGCATAATTACAAACTTGACATTGTACTGCCATTAAGTGCTGCAAACAGCTGGTACGTAATTCACCTTCTGCACAATAGCTCCGATCCAAATGGCCAAACAGACCATCATTTCTGCTCGGGAAGGTTGCCAAAACAACAACTACAGCATCCGCCATTTCTCATGTTCCAGAAAGGAACATGTTTTATCCCTCCCTGGCATGTTCTCTTTGTTCTTTGTTTTATATTCATTGGGGGGGGGGGGGAGCCAAGATTCCTCTTTATCGAGTGGATCGCATTCCTTTGTCCAGGATTGTTGACTTTATTTGGACTGGACGACCTGAGAGCTACGGAGTGTTCCAAGTATCAGCTTTGAACACTGTTATTTTCTGCATGTTTAAGTAAGTTGTCACTACCTCCATGGATAAGCTGACAGTTATAAGCAATATGTATTATTGGGATGACGTTTAGTAAAACATAAGACGAAGAGTCTGGGCTACAGCATGTGAAATCTATAGTGAGTCAATGTAGATTTGGACCTGACTGGGTTCCTGGTGTACAGTGTTATAGTACATTTACTTAAATGGTAATGCCATGCCATTCATTTTATACGGTCCCCCTTGTCCTCCAGGTGTGAACTTGCCCTCTTTCTCCCCTTTTGCTATCTTTTTTCTCTCCTCTGTGTTTGTGGGAAGTGGGAGTAGAACCAACCAGTTTCGTCCAGAAGTGGACCTATCTTCAATAAGTTCAATCATAAACCTGCCTCTCATCGCTACTCAGATTGTTGCGAGACTGTAAACTTGTGAATCCTGTTTGGTGTGCCTGCTGCAAAACTAACTTGTGTACCTGTCTGACCACGCTTCATCACCCCCTCTGGAAAACATTCCACTGAAAGCTGACTCCGTTTTGATGAAGGAGGACAGAGACCGATGCTTAGAAGGAAAGAAGTTTCTAACTGAGTGTGATGACCTGGAAGCATTTAAATGGCAGCACCTCTAAGCATTGATTAAATTCAGTGTTTCCTTTCTTACCTCTTTCAGCATAGGATGCATTACTAATTAATTACCAATGCAATATTAGGTAATATCCAAGCAATGACCTTATATTAGCAATGGTTATAGCTAAGTAATATTACACTGAAATTTATGCAAATGGGTAATAACAAGCCTGCAAATTAGGATAATAATGGGGATGCAAAACCAATTAGTACTACTAGTAAACTGGTAATATCTGCGCATTAGATTTCTTATATACTGCCTTGTGGTAGTAACCTCATAAAATAAGGTAATAAGGTAGTTAAGTGGTAATAACTTGCTGGTTCCATATTATTACTTTCTTGTGTCCGCCACACTTTTGCCACATTTACTGAGCTGTAACAGGAAGTGCTACAGCTATCTTTTTTTTCTCAGTCATTTTGCTAGATTCTCATGCTCTGTAAAATAATGATTACTGAAAGTCATTAGAATTCATCCCCCGCAAACCATTTATATTTGTAGTGGGATACCTCAGTGGAAACTTTTTTGTATGCTTTCACACATTTAAATTGAAACTTGGTGCAGTCAAGGTCATCTTGTTATTCATCATTATAATATATAATCAACTTGAGTCCCCTTTGTGTGAAACATATGCGCTAAATGAATCTTCTCAGTGGCTTTTCGTTAGATTTACACCCACATGTCCCGCCTTTAGAGCAGCTCCTGTTTAATTTAGCAACTCCAGACAGCAGCGATTCAGACAAGAGAAACATGAACTAAAGTTAAATAATGAAAGAGCAGAAAAGAATCTAATATTTGAGAGATGATAGAAAAGCAGGGTTAGGTTGAATATCCTACCAAGACAATTTATAAGAAGACGAAGAAGAAAAAAAAACAAAAGCATGAGGAGGAGAGAGCAGGGCTGGGTGTCAAGCTTTAAATGACCTCTGTCCATCTTCTCCCACTGAACCTGATAAGGACCACACAAAGGACTTTACAGCTGGATTTAATGTACACATACGGGCTCATAAAGTATGGATTTGAAAAGAAGTAAAAATGGCCCAAGCTTTAGACTCTGTAGTTAAATGGATATCTGTGGTGACAGCAGCTCTTTATCACACTGACCGAAGTCAGCATGATCCTCTATTAATGCACCGACAGTTTTTATTGAGTCATTAATCACAACCATTCAAAGCAAGCTTCTGCCTCCCGTCTTCTCCCTGTGGTTAAGTTTGTTATGTTTGCACCTTTCTTTAGACCAAAGGGCTCCCCCAGCCTATGCCACTACTGTGACTAAGAACAGTGAAGCAGGTTATGATCACTTGTGCTTTAAGGATATACTGTCTGATTTAGTTATGACTGTCCCAACCCAGTATTGTCCTTGTACTGTTTTGAAAACAGAAACTGAGGTGGTTTGCTCAAAAGCAAAAAGTAAAAGCCTTGTTGACAAGCAGTTTTAAAAGGAGGTATCAAGTTAACTTTTTATGCCCCTTTGCTCACTCCGTCGAAAAGCATTTGACTGTTTTCAGAGAACAATAAGAAAAAGACTGCAGTCAGCAGTCTTCCTATTTACCAGGTTTCAGCAAGGTAATTATGAGCGCAGCCTTGAAGAGCAGCATTATCCAAAACATTCACCCTCCCTATGCAGACTCGAGAGGGGAACAAATCAAACTCAGAGGACTCTTGCAAGCATGAGAATGCACAATCCAAAAATGTATGTCCAGACATGTGGCTGCAATTATTCTTAAAGCCTTTTTAAGGTATCACAGATGAGAGGCAGCAGCTGGCGCTGAACTCGGCACTGTGATGGCCTCAGATCATCACTGCTTTCAAGAAAAAAGATTAAAAAAAATAAAAATGCAAGCTTCTGTTAACAGGATTTAAATCCGACCAGGATTGCTAGCAATTTAAAATGGTTTATCCCTTACACGCTGCGCAGGTCAAATGCGACCCACTTTGACAGTTAACAGCACTAAATAAAGATCAAATTTGACCTGTATATTTTCAGGAGGATTTTTAGGTCAACCAGTGTGGGTCACATGAGGGAAAAATTGTGCTTTTGAGAGAATCTTGAAACTGTGAAACTGTACATGTTAGCAATAAGGACGTTTTGTGACTCTTCCGTCAGATTGCCAGATGGAGGAACATGATTCTTCACTGCAGAGAACACATCTCTACTGCTCTAGAGTCCAGTGGTGGCGAGCTTTAACTCACTGCATCCTACGCTTTGCATTGGGCTCGGTGATGTAAGGCTTAGATGCAGCTGCTGGGTCATGGAAATCCATTCCATGAAGCTCTCTATGCACTGTTCTAATCTGAAGGCTGCATGAAGTTTGGAGGTCTGCAGAAAGTTGCTGACCTCTCTACACTATGCACCTCAACATCAGCTGACCGCACTCTGTGATTTTATGTGACCTACCGCTTCATGGCTGAGTTGCTGTTGTTCCCAATTGCGTCCTCGTTGTTATAATACCACTAACAGATGACTGTGGAATATTTAGTAGTGAGTAAATTTCACAACTGGAACAGGTGGCATCCTATTACAGTATCATATTGAAATTTGCTGAGCTTCTGAGAGCGACCCATTCTTTTACGAATGCTCGTAGAAGCAGTCTGCATGCCGAGGTGCTCGGTGGCCATGGAAGTGATTGAAACACCTGAATTCAATGATTTGGATTGGTGAGTGAATAGTTTTGGCATTATAGTGTCGCATTAAGCCTGCTTTCACTTCAACAGAACAGAAGATAGTAGGAGTTGCCAAAGTTTGTGATCTTTCTTTTATTATTTTTCTTATTATATTAAATAATAATGATTATCTAAAAAAGCACAATAATGGAATTGTGGCCTGTTCAGACTGATGTTGTTCTAGAAGCAGAAAAAAAAAAGTTCCTGCTACATACTGCATACTGTGTGAAAATCTGACTAATTTCTGTTAGGACTGTTTCTATGTTGGGTTAAGTGGCATACCAAATAACCATAATAACATTGGTTTTAGTTTCTAACCAAGGAAAATGTCCTGAAAACACGTTTCACCATCAACAGCTGTTATCAGTGTCGACTTCAATAATGACTACAATCAAACCGGGGAAAACAAAAAACAGATTACATTGATTTTCTCGGTGCATTTAGCACTCACTACTTAGCAAAGAAAGCTGAAATCCAGAGGCGATGTCTTTAGAGGCCAATTAGGTTAGATGGATATGGAAACGTGTTCTACTGTATAAGTGAAGATTAAGCCAACATTGCAAACCCAATGGGACAGACTTATTTTTGCAGTCTACCAACTAACACATTGATGTAGACAGGTCGGGGAAGAAGAGAAGAAATATTTTGTGCAAAGAAGATAAAAGCCTCTGTCCTGTTTTTGAAATAGGGAAAAGCCATCTGGCACTTGGGAGATCTGAATAGTAATGCAGTAATTGACCTAAGCATAAAAGTGCAATCATAACTGTGTTTGTATGCACAAAAGCAAATGAGTACATAGATTCAAGCATTTGTAACAGAAATTGTACCTGATAAAAAATTAATGTAAAATATATTATTTTTGTAGTCTATTCCTTACACTATAAAGCACCTCTAGGCGACTACTCTGACATTAAAAAAAAAGAATTGAATTACATTAATAATTTCATTTTTAGACGGGCTGTCACAGAAGAAGGTGCATGTCAGGTGGACTATCAGATACAGACGCGGATTTGCAATTAGGTTGCTGACATCTCTTCAAAAAACTCAGATAACCGAGTTTTAAAGGCAAAATACTGTCGTTTGTACTGACATGGCCCAGGGTTTATCCAACAAACCTAATGCCAACTGAATATTTAAAGACAATTAGATTTATTTAAGAGTTACTTAGGGGATTGAAATGCCAGCGGGGAACAACAGTGGGATTGAAAGGGAGATCAAACAGAGCTTGTTGGGGAAAGACTGGAGTCAGCTGAAGAAGTAATTACTGGTGACAGGTAAGGACAGGCCAATTGAAAACAGAAGACTGACCAGCTATGAGTGAGATTTATCAGGAAAGGTAGGCTAATGGTGCAGCTGGTATGAAGTTGAAAAGGCTGTGGCTCGGGGGACAAGCAGGTCATCAGCTAATTGGAAGGTAGTTGGTTTAAACCTTGATACTTCAAATCTTAAAGTCAAAGTGTCTTGGGGGGGGTGTAGCTGAACCAAGGGATTGTTCTTAGTGTTTTGCAGTGGTGTGATATTAAAAGCACTGTATGCAGAAAATAAATCATTATAACAACATGGAACTTTTGTTTCTTTTCCATGATCTAAAGTTAATAACAATGGAGGCCAGCTGATTGAAGAAGATCAGTCTAGAGCAGCCATTCGTGGCCCCCTTAAAAAACAGAAAATCTCATGGGGCCCACCCATTCTTTAATCTTCTTTCTAATCAAAATACAAGTAAAAGTGACATATTTCCTTGGATTCTTTATTCAAAAAACATAAACAACACAAGCTGTTGGTAATAAATTGCTAATACTATCCAGTCATATGTAAAGTACTACTGACAACATGCCACTGGGACACAGACCTCAAAACAAGAGGGCTGATCAAAACAATCACTGTTTATGGGCTTTGTTTCATATTAAATTATTGGGTGTTGGCCAAGGTTAAAGTGGTATTTGGCTCTTGCTCTTCTTGTCATGTGGATTGCAGCTAACAAATCTTCCAGTGCTGCTCAGTTTACGCATTTGTTTACGTTTGGGCCGCACATCACCAACTGCTAGCATCTCCTCACATGCCTTTGTAGCCTGGCTGTGCCTGACGGTGTGTTTTTGCCTCAAGTGGCCTCTTGTAGCTCCCTTTTCAGGCACTAAATCAACTGAACTGGAGGATGGCGCGATGCTCTCGCTCTGTCTGTGCTTGTGTTGGTGTCGTACACACTAGGGAACATAAATGCATGGCATCACTAGATCACTGATATTGTGATATGACACTTTTATACACGTAAAACTTCATTCCGCAGCCATTTTTGATGTCAGTTCTCACTCATGCCATGTTATAGATAATAAACCTGTGGGTACGAGAGGGTCCACAAAGGTGCGACTGATGTATCTGTTATTATTGGGTGTGAATGCTCAGCTCTGTATGGACATCTGCATTTGTTGTGACCACAAAAACAATGCATCAATCAGAGCAAAAGCAAAATCCATCCAGTATAAGCTAATATACCCCCCAACCGTGTGTTTGGATTGCAATATGATGTAAAGTTTTTTTGTTTGGTTTTGTTTTTTTATACCACATTTTCTCTGCCATCTTTCTTTCAGCAGCCTCACAACATGCTGCACAAAATAGATTTTCTTAGTCTGCCACGATAAACCCCGCTGTTATACTTCTCTGGTTTTCTTCTCTGCATTGTGCTCCACAGTGCAGTTCTTTTCCATCTGTAGTGAGGCTAAAGGTGAAGGATGATGTCAGAGCTTTATAGATCTCTGTTGCCTTAAATTTCATTTCGATGCAATAGCGACTGCAATTCACAACAGATCCAAGGCCTTTAAGTTGTAACCAGCATGCTGTCTTCAGGCAGCAGTTGTCTTTTCTTTACAACTGTGACAACCTTGCTGAGCAACAGCCGTAAAACAGCAAGACAACACAAATAAAGCGATTAATTCTCTCTGTTTTGAAATGAAACAGATGTGACAAAAAAAAAATGGTTTTAACAAACTCCCTTATCAACCCTGGCAATTTGATAGCAGGGATGAAAAGATCTTATCAGCTGTTATAATATATTTCTCTTTAACTCATACTTTAAGTGTTTAAAATAAATATGTTTTTTAAGTCAGAAAAAAAAAAAAGAAGACCACTGTGCAGTCAGTCTGAGTGGCTTTACTGCAGTCAGCCCTTTTGCTCCAATATGTGTTGCATTTGTTGCCATCAGTCAAATTCTTACATAGCAGTTTTAAGGCCATTCAGTTTCCTTTATTGCCATGCGGTGGAGAGTGTATGACAAGGGAGAAAACTACTTCCAGCTGTACAGTGGCCTATTAGAGCAAGGCTGTTCAGTTTAGTTTGCAGCACGCGTCTAATGGAGCCCTCTGTGTATAATAATGTCTGGTGCATCTCCTTCTATTGCAAACTGACTATAGGGACAATAGCGATGAGGTGGGAGAGACTGACACTGAGCAACAAAAAGAAAGGGGGTAAGAGAGAAGATGGAAAAAATATTAGACTGCAGTTGCGTCTCCAGCTGCTTATTAACCTTGTAACACTCAGAAGGAGCAATATGCTTCCAAATTCTAAAACATTCACACAGAGACCATCACCAGCAGCGGCACCCAGTCCAAATTTCTAGCCCTGCTAGCAATAATGG
>JAMQGT020001936.1:0-87846 GCA_024447675.2 Pterophyllum scalare
TGCAGATTTTTTTCTTGTTTAGAGGGCAACTATTATTTAGATGGTTAAAAGAAAATAGATTTGCGCCCTTTATTTTCTTTCCCGCCTTTAGGGCAGGGTGCCTTGACTGTGGTGTTTTTTTGGGGTTTTTATGCTTTTTTTACTGGCAGCTTAACAATTGAATAAGCACTTATTTCAAATGATCCAGTACTATTCACAGGTATGGTTTTTTTTAGGTTGTAGCAGTTATAGACTATCCAAATTATTTTTTATTGCTGAACAGTTTGAGTGTGTACACTGGACTAAAAGAACTGGTTTAAGTTAAGGATCAGGATGATTCCATGTCAGTTTTGCCAACATAAAACTGAAGGGTGGGAGATACATCCTCTGTGTCTCTGTCTGCAGACATAGTATACAGACAGAGACAGAGGGGAGGCAGTCTGTCTCAGTGACATCCGTCTGCCTCCCCTCTGTCTATAGAAATGTCTCTCTGTACCTGAACATTAAATTAAAATGAAAACTAATATCAGTGAATATTGTTGTTTTTTCAGGAGACAGCTTTACCCTCCACCAATGGATGTGAGGGCACTCGACCCACCTTCCAGGCTGGTCTTGCAGCACTTTTTGCCAACTTCTATGTTTTTAACCTAGAGTATCCAGAGGAGGCAACATGTACACTAGAGTTTTTTCAAAGGTGAGAACTCATTCAGTAATGCCTTTGCTAAACATATTTGATAGTTGGTAACATCTAATCTAAAAAGGGAATATCTACCTTAAAATACAGAAAAGGGTAGTTTTGAACACTGAGCAATATGTCTCCCATCTGTTTTTAGGTGATTCATAGGCCTCAACCCTGAAAGGGGAACAAAGTCTTCAAAAGGAAAAGTAACGTTAAAAACAACAGGACAACTTGTACAAGAAAGGGACGGCAGTGAACCCACATGTCTCCACTCTCCTCTGCAAGCTTCTGGATCACCAGTGGAACTTCTAAAATGGTAAAATTACACCTTTACACAGAATCTGTTCTATGTGCTCTTTGCTGTTTTTCTCTATCTGTGCAGATAGAGAAAAAACAGATGGAGTAAAAACACTCTGTCTGTCTCTGTTTCTCTTCCTCATCTCTCTGTCATGTCAGTCTAACAGCTACAATGAGGGAAGGTCAGAGAAAGAGTGTCTGTCCACCAAATCTGTCCTCCTCATCCTGTCTGTCTGTAACTGACATAAATGCAGTTTAATCTGTTGTATATTTCATGTGTTCAATAAAACATTTTTCTTCATCTTTTAGCAACCCTTCGAAGATTTCAGGAGGTGTTAAGGACCACGCCCTGCTTGGCAGTCATTCATGTTGGTTTAACTGTTGACTAAGTTTGAAATAGTTCAGATGTTAAAGATGTTTAAAAATGTATCAATTCATGCTTTTATTGATTCTTGTCAGAGATTGTCAGATTCTTGTCTGGTTCCAAAACTTTTTGACTTCTATGTAAAAAGCAAATGTTGCTGTTGACACATTTTGTTATGTTTTAAATTGCCAATGAAATAAAGTTATTTTTAAAATATATTGTTTTTTTATTTGCCTGAAGTTAGAAAAATTACTAACATTTAGTTAGAGTTTGGTTGACATTTTAACTTTTAACAGCTAGCAATACCTAAAGTATGCAGAGTCAGTTCAATTGCTGTTGAAATTACAACTTAGGGGTGCCTCTTAAACTACTGTCAAATGAAATAACTTACTGTAATTCTATTACAGGATTACTGTAATTTTATTACATTAAAAATGTAATGAAATTACAGTAACCTTGTAATAGAATTACAGTAAAACTGTAATAAAATTACAGTAAGGTTACTGTAAAAATTACAGTAACTGGCTGGCAACCCTGCTGCCAGTAGTTTACTGTAAATTCTACAGTTACTTTTTTAACAGTGTTCAATACAACCGTAACATCAAAAGGGTAATTATGTCAGAGGAAATGTTATTACTTACAGCAGGTACGGAAAGTATTCAGACCCACTCTCACTCTTTGTTTCATTGCAGCCATTTGATAAAATCAAAAATGTTCATTATATTTCTCATTAATGTACACTCAGCACAAAATCTTGACACAAAACTACAAACTTTTGCAAAGTTATTAAAAAAGAAAACCTGAAATATCACATGGTCATAAGTATTCAGACCCTTTGCTGTGACACTCATATTTAACTCCCATGCTGTCCATTTCTTCTGATCCTCCTTGAGATGGTTCTACTCCTTCATTGGAGTCCAGCTGTGTTTAATTAACCTGATTGGACTTGATTAGGAAAGGCACACACCTGTCTATATAAGAGCTCACAGCTCACAGTGCTGTCAGAGCAAATGAGAATCATGAGGTGGAAGGAACTGCCCAAGGAGCTCAGAGACAGGATTGTGGCAAGAACAGATCTGACCAAGGTTACAGAAGAACTTCTGCAGCACTCAAGGTTCCTGAGAGCACAGTGGCCTCAATAATCTTTATTTTTATCTTTATTGTACTTTATTGTCAAAAATCTATGTAACAAGGTTAACACAGAAGTTTGAAATTGCATTTGACCAGTCTCCAATGTGCAGTTAACCAAACATTCTAGATAGGACATTGATCATAATCACTCACTCACTCACTCACTCACTCACTCACTCACACACGCACACGCAGGCACACACACACACACGCACACACACACACACACACACACACACACACACAAAGTGCAGTGCAAACTAACATAATGACAAAACACTAACATAGTAATACAGACATGTACAATAAATACACACACACACACACTGTGCAGTAAAAGGACTAAAACACTAGACAATAAATACACACACATACATACATACACATAGCAGCAGAAGGAACAATCAGTTGTCATATAGGTTATGTTTTCAAGTATTTTGGATGCAATATGTAGTGCAGGGTTAAAGTGCAAGAGGCTCAGTGAATGAGATATGCATGGAGTGTTCATTAGTGTCTTTGAATGCTCATGTAGTTTTCATCAGTGTGTTGATGAGTCTGATGGCTTGTGGAAAGAAACTGTTTCCTAGTCTGGTAGTACGGGATCGCAGGCTACAGTAGCGCTTCCCTGATGGGAGTAGTGAGAACAGTTTGTGTGCTGGGTGTGTGGGATCTTTGATGATGTTTGTTGCTCTCCTGAAGCAGTGTGAGGTGTACAGATCCTGGATGGCTGGTAAGGGTGATCTGATGATCTTTTCCGCAGTCCTCACCCCCCTCTGTAGTGCCTTCTTGTCTGCAGCTAGACAGCTGCCATGCCAGACAGAGAGGCTGCTGGTCAGGATGCTCTCAATGGCACCCCTGTAGAAGGTGGTGAGTGCAGGTGTGGGGAGGTCAGCCCTTCTCATCCTCCGTAGGAAGTGGAGTCGTGTCTGCGCCTTTTTGACCAGGGCGGTGGTGTTAGTGGTCCATGTGAGGTCATCTGTGATGTGCACTCCCAGGAACTTTGTGCTTTTCACAGACTCCACAGCCATTGATGATGAGTGGGGTGTGTATTTGTCGTTCTTTCCTGAAGTCCACAGTTATTTCTTTTGTTTTGTTGACGTTGAGACGCAGGTTGTTCTTCTCACACCAGCTGATGAGTTGCTGTACCTCCTCTCTGTATGCTGAGTCATCGTTGTCTCTGATGAGGCCCACCACTGTTGTGTCATCGGCGAATTTGATGATGTGATTCGTTTCGAATCTGGCACAGCAGTCGTGGGTCATCAGCATGAACAGCAGGGGAGATAGCACACATCCTTGTGGCACCCCGGTGTTTATGATGGTGGTCGCTGAGGAGTTGTTACCAACTCTGACTGTCTGTGGTCTGTTTGTGAGAAAGTCCAGCAGCCAGTTGCACAGTGAAGTGCTGATGCCTATTTTACTCAGCTTGTCCACCAGATGTTGGGGGATGACGGTGTCGAACGCGGAGCTGAAGTCGATGAACAGCATCCGTGCGTGACTGTTTTTGTGTTCCAGATGAGCCAGGCAGAGGTGGAGTGCTGTTGCTATGGCATCATCAGTGGAGCGCTTGGGGCGGTAGGCGAATTGATATGGATCCAGAGTAGGTGGGAGGATGGATGTTAAGTGGTCCTTTACCAGTCTTTCAAAGCACTTCATCATGATGGGAGTGAGTGCAATGGGTCTGTAATCGTTTAGTGATGATGCTGGTGACTTCTTTGGTAGTGGTACAATGGTGGTAGCTTTGAAGCTTGCTGGTATGGTGGCTTGGTTCAGAGAGATGTTGTAGATGTCTGTGAGGACGTCAGTGAGTGAGTCTGCAACACGCCTGGGTATGTTGTCAGGGCCTGCCGCTTTCCTGGGGTTCACCTTGTGTAGTGTCCTCCTCACGTCTGCTGGGTCCAGTTTAAGTGTTATGTTGTATTGGCTTATGGGGGCTTTTATGGGTGTTGTTGTGTTGTCTTCTTCAAACTGGCTAAAGAAGGTGTTAAGTGAGTTGAGGAAATCTGTGTTGTCCTCACACGGTGGGGGGCAGGCCTATAGTCTGTGACTGACTGAATGCCTTGCCACAGCTGTGTTGGGTATTTTGTGTCTGTGAAGTGGGAATTGATTTTTCTGACCATAGGCACACTTCGCTGCTCTCACGCCCCGGTGCAGGTTGGCCCTGGCTGACTTGAGGGCCTCCTTGTCCCCAGACCTGAAAGCCATGTTGCGTGCTCTCAGGAGCTCATGTATCTCCCTAATCCTTAAATGGAAGAAGTTTGGGACCACCAGAACTCTTCCTAGACCTGGCCGTCCAGCCAAACTGAGCAATGGTGGGAGAAGAGCCTTGGTGAGAGAGGTAAAGAAGAACCCAAAGATCACTGTGGCTGAGCTCCAGAGATGCAGTAGGGAGATGGAAGAAAGCTCCACAAAGTCAGCTATCACTGCAGCCCTCCACCAGTCGGGGCTTTATGGCAGAGCGGCCCGACGGAAGCCTCTCCTCAGTGCAAGACATATGAAAGAAACACATGAAGGACTCCCAGACTATGAGGAATAAGATTCTCTGGTCTGATGAGACCAAGATTGAACTTTTTGGTGTTAATTCTAAGCGGTATGTGTGGAGAAAACCAGGCACTGCTCATCACCTGCCCAATACAATCCCAACAGTGAAACATGGTGGGGGCAGCATCATGCTGTGGGGGTGTTTTTCAGCTGCAGGGACAGGACGACTGGTTGAAGGAAAGATGAATGAGGCCAAGTACAGAGATATCCTGGAAGAAAACCTCTTCCAGAGTGCTCAGGACCTCAGACTGGGCCGAAGGTTCACCTTCCAACAAGACAATGACCCTCAGCACACAGCTAAAATAACAAAGGAGGGGCTTCAGAACAACTCTGTGACCATTGTTGACTGGCCCAGCCAGAGCCCTGACCTAAACCCAACTGAGCATCTCTGGAGAGACCTGAAAATGGCTGTCCACCAACGTTCACCATCCAACCTGAGGGAACTGGAGAGGATCTGAAGGAAGAATGGCAGAGGATCCCCAAATCCAGGTGTGGAAAACTTGTTGCATCATTCCAAGAAGACTCATGGCTGTACGAGCTCAAAAGGTGCTTCTACTCAATACTGAGCAAAGGGTCTGAATACTTATGACCATGTGATATTTCACTTTTTCTTTTTTAATACATTTGCAACAATTTCTAATTTTTTTTTCTGCCAAGATGGGGTGCTGAGTGTACATTAATGAGAAATAAAATAAACTTTTTGATTTTAGCAAATGGCTGCAATGAAACAAAGAGTGAAAAATTTAAAGGGGTCTGAATACTTTAAGTATCCATTGTATATTAACAGCAACACAGCTTGGGGTGGCTGTAGCTCCGGAGGTAGAGCAGGTCACCTACCAATCACAATGCCGGTGGTTTGATTCCTGGCTGCTCCAGGCTGTGTGCAAAAGTATGCTTGGGGAAGATACTGAAGTTGGTCGTATGAATGTGTGTGAATGTTAGACAGTGTTTATTTAATAAATAAGATATTTTTTTCATAGTTTTCATCAATAACCCTTTTTTCATGATGAAAATTAGACGATAACTACCTAAAAACTACCTAAAAGGATAAAAACAATGACAACATTAATTGACACTTTTGTCAACGAATGAAAACAAAATGAAAATGCTTGGTGGGGATGACATCCAATCAGAACTGATTTAATTTTGTGACAGGGCAGGACAAGTTAGGGAAACATCCAATCAAACGCACAGTTGCACAAATTTGCTATAAATCCCAGAAGGCCACACCAGCCTGTGATAGAACTAAGTGATGTAAACACTGTCAGCAGGGAGAAAGAGAAGAGCCGATGTGTGGACACATTTGTCCTTTGACGCTGTGACAAACTAAAATGATGTATAAACCATGTGGTACAACTATCTCGGGTAAAAACACGACAAATCTTAAGCAACATCTGCAAAGCAGTCACCCAGATCTCCATGTAAGCATTTTAATGTCATGCAGGGTAAAGTGTTGTTCCCAGTTTAGCGTTTGTGTTTAGAGAGAATCAGCACACTGCGGTGGATTAGCCTTTCCTAATCTCAGTCCTGAACACTGCCCTGTACCTTTCAGAGTGAGTCCTGCTGGAAAACGCTCCTATTATCTCAGTAAGGTGGTGTTAATGATCAGGTGTGTGGGAAGCAGGTGAAATGCTGATGTTCGTATTATTAATAATATTCCATAACTTTAAATAAATGTTTAATTTTGTGTAAGTGTGTATAATATATATTTTACACCCTTTATATTTTAGTCAATTAAATCGACTGTAGATTTAGTCGACTATATTCTTACGATAACTAACTAATGAACACTAGACTGAAATTAAAGCTGTTCAGATGACTAAATTAGGACTAAAACTAAAGTACATTTTCGTCAAAAGACTATGACTAAAACACAATCAAAATTTGCTGTCAAAATTAACACTGATGTTAGAAAATAAAAAGCCCTTTGCTTAGTTACATAGTTACATGGAAGTGCTTGTGTGAATGGGTAAATGTAAACGTGTTGTATGAGTGTGCGGTCAGAGTAAAAAAGGGCTATAGAAGAACTAGTCCATTTAATAAAATATAAATAGATTTAAATGTTAAATTGCTTATTTGCTTTACATCTAATTTTTACATGAAATAGTAATTTTATACAACATGTTTAGTAGGGTTTACTTAGAACCTTAGTACAAACATCAAACATGATTAGTAGTATTTACTTAAATTGATTAGCTCACATAAATAGGAAGAAATTTGCCGGGGGGTGAGGATGACGGGGCGGCAAAGCCGGCCAAACCATTCTGGGCCAACAGCAGGTATGGACCAGGCATCGACGGCTGCCATCTAGCAGGGAAATAAATGGTGAACCATTTTGTTGTTATCCAGCTGACTGTCCAATGGGACAATGCCTGATACACAAACTTCAAATGGCTTTAACTTTTCAATGCTTCAACATATAGTCATCAATTAGGGCTCTAAGGAAAGATACTACCCAGATGAATCCTCCAAGAGATAAGTGTTCTGTGGCCTTGCTGCCATCAGAGGCCATTCATAAATCAGAGGATGTCCTAATTTGTAAAAGAAAGAAAAAGGTTAGGCCTTCAATCACACAAAAAACAAAACAAAACAGTGATTCCCTCAAACACCCAAAATAAATAAATTGTATATTGATAAAAAGTTACACTAAATGTAAACACTACATATACACATAAAATAAAAAAAACCCCACAATCCTCCCAACAGTCCTTCTCTGACACACAACTTACAACCTCCTCCAAAACAAGTAGCCTCAACCCCTACAAACACAAAACAACTTACACAAAGCCCACCACAACCTGCAGCCCCTCTGTAACCCTGAACTACAGAAATGGAGGAGAAAATGGGCGGATGAAGGGTGGACTGCCCAGAACTGAGAGCAGATTTCTATCTGAAAGTGCTGTGACTAAATTTAATAACATTATTTCACTGTAATATATTTCAGTACCATGTGCTTACCATAATACTAAACAGTGATCTGACCTTTACTCTCACAGTTAACTACTATTGACCCTTAATAATCTTAATAGTTGCTGGGTCCTGGATAATGCTTTAGTTCCTTGAGAAAGTCTGATAAGCAGACCTGGGACATGTATGCTGATGATGGTCTGCTGGTACAGAGAATGAGTTTAACCACCTTTACCTCTGAATGAAACACCTGAGTCCAAACAGGTGTTCCCTGATGTTCTCACTGCTTGTGCTGGGCCAAGTTCTATGACTAGAACTAACACAGGTTCTTCAGTCCAGAAAGAAAAGTGTCATTTGGAACCTAATTTGCATTTTCATGAATGTATTTCAATCTCCCAGCAAGAGCTTATCCAGGATAAGCAGGCTGATGCTACTTTGAGCAGTGGTGTACTGGTGTGAAGTGCCCCAGAGCTGGGATTAATGAGGAAATCAATTTATTTTTCCAAATAGTGATATCAACTACATGTGCAGTTCATTATGATTCATTATGATTTGAAATATGCATCAATAATTGAAAATAACTGAAGTCCAAAATGAAACACAAGCTATAAGAGAGCAGAAATCATTTACAGACAAAAAGGAAATACAGGAATATTATTACTGCTTGTCTTCAGCACAAAGGTCATGTGACTGTAAATCTGGGCTCTGCCGGCTGAATCCAAAGGTTCTGTTGTTCTTCTCTCTGTTACTTTGTTCCTCATCCCTGAGTCTTGTTTCAGGTCCTCCTCCTGTGGGATTACCTGCTCCTCACTCATGTCTTTCACTTGTGTCTAATCGTCTCCTCTGTGGACTTAATCTGAGTGCTCCTTAGTTCCTTTGCAGCTCCAGGTATTTAGTGTTCCAGTGAGAGCCTTCTTATGTTCCTGGCTCAGATCTGTTTCCTGGTTGTTGCCTCTGTTCGCTCCTCTTTACCTGCTTAGTTGGACTGATCACCTGTGAAACAAACCATCTTTATATCAGTGAAGACTCTGAACTTTGATCTCGACGTGCATTTGGATCCTCATTCTGTGTCTAACCAGCTGTCACAAAATCACAGCACTACTCTGCTTCATGTTTTCTCTCCTCAGTTTCCCAGCATGCCTCAGGGGAAGAGGTGAAGGTGTATGAGGGGGTGGAGTCTGTCCTGCTGCCCTGTCAGGTATCAGCTAATGTTTCCAGGAGCTCCACAGCAGCAGTGTGGAGTCACAAGGAGCTCATCGTCCCAACAGTCCACGTGCGTCTGCACAGCGGTGATGAATTTGAACGACAAAACAATCGTTACAGCAACCGAACATCAATGAGAGCTGACGCTCTGCAGACTGGAGACCTCAGCCTCACTCTGAGGAACCCTACAGTCTCTGACAGTGGACCCTACATCTGCACCACCCGAAGGTTTGGACAAGATCAGACCAAGATCCATGTGCAGCTGAAGGTCACAGGTCAGTGATGTAGCTAGAGGTCAGAGTCATAGTAAACACTGATGTGAATTCATTAAAATATGTTTTATATGTTTGTGTTGATTACAGAACCTCCTCCTCCAGCCTGGACTAAAGTTCTACCTGGTGTCCTGGTTCCTGTGCTTCTCCTGGCTGCTGGATTTGGTGTCTTCATGTATTATAGATATAAAATTATGAAGAGCAGAAAAGGTGAGTGTGTGACTGTGTGTGTTATTGGATCACACCATGAAAAACTAGTGAGTGCCTCCTCTTCAGAACCAGCTTCAGTGTTTTAATGAAGTTTGAATCAGTTTTTCAAACCTGAAAGTTTCATGTGGATTTCTGCTGTACTTACAGAGTTAGGAGAGCTCAAAAAGATGGAAAATAACAAATAAAATAAGTGCCAAATTTTATTCAACAGGATAAGATTAAACATAGGATGCAAGACCAGTGTTCAATTCAATTCAATTCAATTTTATTTATATAGCGCCAAATCACAACAAACAGTCGCCTCAAGGCGCTTTGTATTGTGGGTAAAGACCCTACAATAACACAGAGAAAACCCAACAGTCGAAACGACCCCCTATGAGCAAGCACTTGGCGACAGTGGGAAGGAAAAACTCCCTTTTAACAGGAAGAAACCTCCAGCAGAACCAGGCTCAGGGAGGGGCAGTCATCTGCTTTGACCGGTTGGGGCTGAGTGGAGAGAGACAGGACAAAAGACATGCTGTGGAAGAGAGACAGAGATTAATAATAATGATTAAATACAGAGTGAAGTATAAACAAGTAAATAAAGGTGAATGAGAAGAAACAGTGCATTATGGGACCCCCCCCAGCAGCCTAGGCCTATAGCAGCATAACTAAGGGAGTGGTTCAGGGTCATCTGATCCAGCCCTAACTATAAGCTTGATCATAAAGGAAAGTTTTAAGCCTAATCTTGAAAATAGAGAGGGTGTCTGTCTCCCGAATCCAAGCTGGGAGCTGGTTCCACAGATGAGGGGCCTGAAAGCTGAAGGCTCTGCCTCCCATTCTACTTTTAAGTATCCTAGGAACCACAAGTAAGCCAGCAGTCTGAGAACGAAGTGCTCTATTGGGGTGATACGGTACTATGAGGTCTTTGAGATAAGATGGGGCCTGATTATTCAAGACCTTGTATGTTAGGAGAAGGATTTTAAATTCTATTCTAGATTTAACAGGGAGCCAATGAAGAGAAGCCAATATGGGAGAAATCTGCTCTCTCTTTCTAGTCCCTGTCAGTACTCTAGCTGCAGCTTTTTGGATCAGCTGAAGGCTTTTCAGGGAGCTTTTAGGACAGCCTGATAATAATGAATTACAGTAGTCCAGCCTAGAAGTAATAAATGGATGGATTAACTTTTCAGCATCAGTCTGAGAAAGGATGTTTCTAATTGTATGAATATTGCGCAAATGTAAAAAAGCGGTCCTACATATTTGTTTAATATGTGCATTGAAGGACATATCCTGGTCAAAAATGACTCCAAGATTTCTGGTATATCTGGTTTGACACTGTGCTTCTAAGATTTGTGGGGCTGAGTACAAGAACTTCAGTTTGATCTGAATTTAGTAGCAGGAAATTAGAGGTCATCCAGGCCTTTATGTCTTTAAGACATTCCAGCAGTTTAACTAATTGATATGTATCATCTGGCTTCATGGGTAGATAAAGCTGAGTATCATCTGCATAACAATGAAAATTGATGCAATGCTTTCTAATAATACTCCCTAAGGGAAGCGTGTATAATGTTAATAAAATTGGACCTAGCACAGAACCCTGTGGTGTCATGGTCCCGGGCCGGTGGCCCGGTGTTTTGTGTTCCCTTTTGTATTTCTGTTTATCTCTGGTCCCTGATGTTTCTGCGTGTTCCTGGTCCTGTCCCTTCCTGTTTTATTTTGGTAGTCTTGTGGTCTCTGTGAGTCCTGTTCAGTTTGCTTCCTCCTTTCTCGTCTGTGTAATGTGCATCACCTGTGTTCCCTCCTGTGTATTTAAGTCCGGTGTTTTCTGTGCCTGGTTGTCGCGTCATTGTTGTGGTTATGCCCTGCTGTCTTCCCTGCATCTCTCCCTATCCAGTGTGTTCCCGAGGAGGGTTCACGTTCATGTTCTTGTGGCTTGTGTAAATAAACGTGTGAGTTAAAAGCACCTTCCAGGAGTCTGCTTTGGGATCCTACCTCCTTCCTGCCTGCACAGCAGCTCGACTCATGACAGAATGACGCGACCACCAATGTACCCCGCAGTCTCCAACTGCTTCAGCGGCACTCGCCTGGTTCTGGGGGGACTGGCTTATTGGAACGGTCCCCAGCGACGTCACTCAACTCCTCCGCCTACACTGCCGGTTGTCGGCACCGGTGGACTTTTTCTGGTCCAGCTGCTGGCACACCCGTGACTTCGTTCACTGGCCCCTCCCTTCCTCAGCGGTCGACGCGGTTTGGGAGGAAGAGGAAGCCCCGCCAGCAGTGGACATGGCAACCGCAACCCCCCTGCATGACTGGGTTGTCTCCCGAAGCGCTGGCCGACTTTGTTCACGAGCTGTGTGTCCGGTGGTTTCGGGAGCCTTGTGAGCAGCGGGGGAAGGCCATAGCCCACGAGATCCAGGGATTGCTAGGGGACAATCCCGGGCTTATGGCCGCCTTGCCGGTCTTGACCAGGAATTATGTCCTGGTCATGATACCGCCTGCTCTCCACTCAGCTCTTCCTGCGTCCCAGCCTGCTTCCTGCCCTCAGTCAGCCGTCCCGTAGGCTTCGCCCTCTGCAGCCCCAGCTCCCTCTCCAGCTCCCTCTCTAGCTCCAGCTCCTTCTTTAGCTCCAGCTCCTTCTCTAGCTCCAGCCCCAGCTCCTTCTCTAGCTCCAGCCCCAGCTCCTTCTCTAGCTCCCTCTCCAGTCTCCTCTGTGAGCTCCTGCTCCCTCTCCAGTCCCCTCTGTAGCTCCTGCTCCCTCTCCAGTCCCCTCTGTAGCTCCTGCTCCCTCTTCAGTCCCCTCTGTAGCTCCTGCTCCCTCTTCAGTCCCCTCTGTAGCTCCTGCTCCCTCTTCAGTCCCCTCTGTAGCTCCTGCTCCCTCTTCAGTCCCCTCTGTAGCTCCTGCTCCCTCTTCAGTCCCCTCTGTAGCTCCTGCTCCCTCTCCAGTCCCCTCTGTAGCTCCTGCTCCCTCTCCAGTCCCCTCTGTAGCTCCTGCTCCCTCTCCAGTCCCCTCTGTAGCTCCTGCTCCAGCTCCCTCTCCAGTCCCCTCTGTAGCTCTTGCTCCAGCTCCCTCTCCAGTCCCCTCTGTACCTCCCCTCTGTAGCTCCCTCTCCAGTCCCCTCTGTAGCTCTTGCTCCAGCTCCCTCTCCAGTCCCCTCTTTAGCTCTTGCTCCAGCTCCCTCTCCAGTCCCCTCTGTAGCTCTTGCTTTAGCTCTAGTTTCAGTCCCAGCTCTCTCTCTAGCTCCCCTCTCTCCTGTCCCCTCAGGTCCCCCTGTGGTCCCTTCTGCAGCCTCGGGTCCCCTTTTGGCTTCGCACCCCTCAACTTGTGCTCCCTCAGTCCCTTCAGCTCCCTCTTTAGCTTCAGTCCCCTCTGTAGCTCCCTCTTTAGCTTCAGTCCCCTCTGCTAGCTCCCTCTTAGCTTCAGTCCCCTCTGTAGCTCCCTCAGCTTTAGTCCCCTCAGCTTCAGTCCCTTCAGCTCCAGTCCCTTCAGCTCCCTCAGCTTCAGTCCCTTCAGTCCCCTCAGCTTCGGTCCCTTTAGTCTCAGCTTCGGTCCCTTGCTCAGCTCGGTCCCTTAGCCCCTCAGCTTGAGTCCCTTCAGTCCCTTCAGCAGCTCCCTCTTTAGCTTCAGTCCCCTCAGCTTCGGTCCCTTCAGTCCCCTCAGCTCTGGTCCCTCTCAGTCCCTTCAGCTCCCTCAGCTTCAGTCCCCTCAGTCCCCTTAGTCCCCTCAGCTTCAGTCCCCTTAGTCCCCTCAGCTCCCTCAGCTCCGTCAGCTTCAGTCCCCTCAGATTCGGTCCCTTCAGTAGCTTCGGTGCCCCCACCCAGGACATCCCCGGCAGAGGTCTTCGCTCAGCCCGAGCCGTCAGGGGACCCCGCTCTTCGCCGCCGCATGCCACGCGGCCGTCCGCCTGAGGGTCCCGCTCCGTCCGAGCCGTCAGGGGGTCCGGCTCTTCTTCGCCTTCATCCTCGCCGCCGCCGATGGGAGCATTTCTGCTGCCGGGAGCCACGCTCCCTCCTCCTTGAAGTGGGCTGAAGAAACGGCTGAATAGACGGCGGGGATCTCAGCGGCATTATACCGCACGGTGCTGGAAAAAACTCGCCTCGCTTCTGCCATGGCTGGTCTGACTGCAAGAGGGAAGAGAGGGGAGCAAACGGAGAGGCAGGTGAGGGAGCGGCCGGTGCCAAAAACAGTCTGCTCACTTAACCGACCTGCGTTTTAGGCGGTGGAGGTGAGCGGCATTGCCGGGGACCTTTCAACAACGCAGGTCCACCCCGAGCCAGGCAATCTGCGGGGTCCATAGTGGTCGCGTGGTTCTGTCATGTAACTGCTGTGTGGCAGGCAGGAAGGAGGACCCCAATGCAGGGACCACAAGACTGTCAAAATAAAACCGGAAGTGACCAGACAAGTAACATGCAGACTTGACACGGGGAACTGGCACACAGACACTGGACAACACAAGGGACCAGAAATAAGCAAAGTATTGCGAAAGAGAACAAATGAACATAATTGAGTTACTTATGAGCTGGGTTGATGAATGAGGATTCTGGTAATGTCCAATTTCATCCAATAATTCCTTTTTGGGAAGGAAAGGCTTCGAGTAAGTCACCTGGCCACGACGACCACACCCTAGTCCATTCCATTAGAAACTGCCTCCATGAATTGATGGAAAAAGGAAAAGTCTAAAAGGAAAATGTTGCTGTCCTTCTGTCAACTGTCCTTCATAATCCTCACGCTGTAGTTTGGAAATCCACTTCGACCCAGTACAAGGTGCAAAAGATAGAGATTCCAACTGCCAGGCAGGGAGAATACTCCTCAGAAGTGTTCAAGCCGAATTAGTATCCGCAGAAGGTTTGGCCCCCTCCTCTCTGCAGTCCAGTTCTTGTCCGAGTCAGGAAGCTCCTGGAATTCTTGTCTGATGCTTCTGTACATCATCTTTTATAGCATAAATCTAAGACACATCCTAGTTATCCTACATCATCCTGACAGACTATCACCCCACTGCCTTTGTCTATTTGGGGTGTTAAACTTAACCATTACTTCATTTCTTATTAACATATGGGTCATTTTGTTCCTTCCAGTCTGGGACATGTCTGAACATGTTTCTAACTTTGCCCTTGCTCATCTCTAGGCAACAGTTTTTAGTTCCTCATTTTACCCTCAGCTCAGTGAGAAGAATTTTCTTAGTACTTTGCCATCTATCATTTCTGTGTTACAGTTACACTCATTATTTGATTCTACATCATATACATGATTCTCTAACAATTCTATAAATTTGAATTATGATTGTCCATACAGTGCCAGGCTTAAGCTATCAGGTAATCAAGATCTCAACTCATTTGACAGTACAACTGATGCTAAAATGGCAACAAACGTTATTTTAGAAACAAATTTTTTGTGTTGATATGATGTCCTGGCCATTGTTTTGATAGTAGTAGCATTGAGCCTTCTGCTGTTAGTGCTGTGTGCTAGCTTTTAGCTCCCTGAGGATAAAACTGTACTGCATGCTTTGAATAACTTTATTTGGCTTTGTGTTTGCTGTTTTTGTCTTCGGATTCAGTGACATTCTTGATGCTGGTGTTAGCTAACTCCTATTTCCAGGCTTTGTTTACTTCATTCATATTGTGAAGAAAAAGTTTCTCTGCCGGTAGCTAATCGTGTCACTGCTATCAAACTACAAAAATGGCTGAAATGGTGGAGTGGAATGCTCTGTGACCTGGAGGGGGGCGGGGCCTGATTCACCTTTAAAGAGGCCGCACCGAAACAAGCTGCTCTGAGACGGGTGTCAATAATAATAATAATAATAATATTAATAAGATAATATATTACTTATAATATATATTACTTATAATAATATACTGTACTTTGGTTTACTTTATTTTAGTTCACACTGTCTGCTGAGAAAAATTCCAGCCCTTGGACAAATGTAGTTAGTGACCCCTGTTAACATAATTTTATGTGTAGCCCACCGGATGAGCTGTGGCCTTTAGAAGCTCTGCTGCCTCTGCACATCAAAGTGAAACTGAGACACCAAAGCATGATCAAAGCAGCTCTGTTAAAGGAGCAGAAACACAGGAACCAATGAGGAACCACCAAGAACTGGAGACCTCAGTCTGAGCCTGAACCAGGAGTGAAGAGCTGCTGGTTCCACAGCAGAGGAGATGATGGAGGATCACACTCACTGACACCTGTCTGTCTGTCTGTCTGTCTGTCTCATGTTCTGCTCTGTTCTCCTCTCAGACTATCCATTGGAGATGGTGGAGGTGACAAAGGAGGAGAAGTCTGTCTTGCTGCCCTTTAAATTCACAGAAAAGCTTCCTCAGGACATCAGAGTGGAGTGGAAACTCAGAAACATGAAGGTACATGAGTATCAGAGCAACCAACACCAACCTCTGCTACAGGACCAGGATTACAGAGATCGCACAGAGATGAATGAAGATCCACTGAGAGCTAAAGACCTCAGTCTGACACTGAGAGACCCCCAACTTAGTGACCATGGTGGCTACACCTGCACCGTCTACAACAAGGGTGGAGACGTCCTGCTGCAGAAAGTAGTGTCACTGAATGTCACAGGTGAGAAAAACAGCTGTTTGTGCAGCGTCACACATCAACACACAAGCAGGTTTTTACAGTGTAGATGATGGAGGACCACTGACACCTGTCTGTCTGCTTCATGTCCTCTCAGTTCTTGAGGTTGAGATGGTGGAAACAGTTAAAGGGGTGCAGTCTGTCGTGCTGCCATTTAAAGCTGAAGTCAACAAGCTTGAGGATGTGACAGTGGAGTGGAAACACAAAGACAAGAAAGTCCACGAGTATCAGAGAGGACAAAACCAGTCTCACATACAAGGACGCTCAGAGATGAAGAAAGAGCAAATAAATACTGGAGACCTCAGTCTGACCCTGAAAGACCTCCAACTTACTGACAGTGGAGTCTACACCTGCACCGTCTGCAACAAGGATGGACTCATGCTGCTACAGAAATCAGTGACTCTCAGTGTCAGAGGTGAGTGGAACAGCTGTTTGTCCTCATTACAATCCTCCATGAATAAGATCCAAGTCAAACAGCTCCTGATGCATCATGGGAATGTGAGGTATGTAGAAACAGTCCAGGAGCCCAAACAAAGGTTTGGTGTTTGTGAGTTTGGTCCATGCAGTGCAGCAGAGAGCCGGTGGCTCCTGCTGCCTCTCTGCTCTGCTAAAAGCACAAAGCCTTTAATGTGGGCACAGTCCATGTCTGTCATCTGGATCAGCACTGAGAGGTTTGTGAGAGAGAAACTTTCTGAGGGGTCCAGACAAACATTCTTACAGCGAGTGGTGAGCAGAACCATAAAGACATCGTATATGATACAACACAGATGGGACAGATGACATCATCCACAGTGAGCCTGTCAATCAATGAGCAGCCTATGATTAGAACTGACTTTAGGGACCTCTATATGCTCTCTCTTTCTAGTCCCTGTCAGTACTCTAGCTGCAGCTTTTTGGATCAGCTGAAGGCTCTTCAGGGAGCTTTTAGGACAGCCTGATAATAATGAATTACAGTAGTCCAGCCTAGAAGTAATAAATGCATGGATTAACTTTTCAGCATCAGTCTGAGAAAGGATGTTTCTAATTTTAGAAATATTGCGCAAATGTAAAAAAGCGGTCCTACATATCTGTTTAATATGTGCATTGAAGGACATATCCTGGTCAAAAATGACTCCAAGATTTCTCACAGTGTTACTGGAGGCCAAAGTAATGCCATCCAGAGTAAGTATCTGGTTTGACACCATGTTTCTAAGATTTGTGGGGCCGAGTACAAGAACTTCAGTTTGATCTGAATTTAGAAGCAGGAAATTAGAGGTCATCCAGGCCTTTATGTCTTTAAGACATTCCTGACAGTTTAACTAATTGATGTGTGTTATCTGGCTTCATGGATAGATAAAACTGAGTATCATCTGCATAACAATGAAAATTGATGCAATGCTTTCTAATAATACTGCCTAAGGGAAGCATGTGTAATGTAAATAAAAGTGGTCCTAGCACAGAACCCTGTGGAACTCCATAATTAACCTTAGTGTGTGAGGAAGACTCCCCATTTATATGAACATATTGGAGTCTATTAGCTACATATTATTCAAAGCACTGCAGTGCAGTACCTTTAATACCTATGGCATGCTCTAATCTCTGTAATAAAATGTTATGATCAACAGTATCAAAGCTGCACTGAGGTCCAACAGGACAAACACAGAGATGAGTCCACTGTCAGAGGCTGTAAGAAGATCATTAGTAACCTAATTTCATTACAGTCCATCTTTCTGCTTCATGTCCTCCTCTCAGCTCCTGATGTTCAGATGGTGGAAACAGTTAAAGGGGTGCAGTCTGTCGTGCTGCCATTTAAAGCTTCAGTCAGCAACCCTGAGGATGTGACAGTGGAGTGGAAACACAAAGAGAAGAAAGTCCACGAGTATCAGAGAGGACAAAACCAGTCTCACATACAAGGACGCTCAGAGATGAAGAAAGAGCAAATAAATACTGGAGACCTCAGTCTGACCCTGAAAGACCTCCAACTTACTGACAGTGGAGTCTACACCTGCACCGTCTGCAACAAGGATGGACACATGCTGCTACAGAAATCAGTGACTCTCAGTGTCAGAGGTGAGTGGAACAGCTGTTTGTCCTCATTACAATCCTCCATGAATAAGATCCAAGTCAAACAGCTCCTGATGCATCATGGGAATGTGAGGTATGTAGAAGCAGTCCAGAGCCCAAACAAAGGTTTGGTGTTTGTGAGTTTGGTCCATGCAGTGCAGCAGAGAGACGGTGGCTCCTGCTGCCTCTCTGCTCTGCTAAAAGCACAAAGCCTTTAATGTGGGCACAGTCCATGTCTGTCATCTGGATCAGCACTGAGAGGTTTGTGAGAGAGAAACTTTCTGAGGGGTCCAGACAAACATTCTTACAGCGAGTGGTGAGCAGAACCATAAAGACATCGTATATGATACAACAGAGATGGGACAGATGACATCATCCAGAGTGAGCCTGTCAATCAATGAGCAGCCAATGATTAGATGCTATTAGATATATGTAATAATAAGGATGTTAGGGACCTCTAAATCACCTTAGAGCATCCATCCATTCACTTCTGCTTATCCTGTTCAGGGTCATGGGGGGCTGGAACCTGTCCCAGCTGCCATGGGGCAAGAGGCAGGCTACACCCTGTTCAGTGTCGCCAACACAAAGAGACAGACAACCATCCACACGCACACCTATGGGCATTTTAGAGTAGCCAATTAACCTAACCCCAGTAAGTGCATGTCTTTGAACTGTGGGAGGAACCTGAACCAAGGACATGCAAACTCCACAGAGAGAGAAAGGCCCAGACAAAGGTGGAATTGAACTCAGAGTCTTCCAGATGGTATTTCAATTGTGAGGCAGCAGTGCTAACCACCGCACCACTGTGCTGACCTTAGAGCTGTGGGTCTCAGGTTTCACTGAATGAAATGTTTTGATGCACCAAGCAAAGCAATGTCCACCTGGGCTTCGGTGGTGAAACAGGGTGGGCGTGGGATGGTGACAGTGGAGAGTTTCATTAGTTGTTGTGCTAATGTGCCTGCTGATGTTTCCTTCTTCCACCATAACAATTATTCTGATATTCAGCATTTGTCCAGCATGGCTTTTCTCCCAGTTTCTTTACATTTGACCTGTCATGACCCTGTGCCCCAGAAACACTACCTTAGAGCTTTATTGGTATAAGAAGCAGTAAAATAACTTATCTAGTCTTAAGTCAGAGGAAACATTGAAAACAGGAGTGAAGAGCTGCTGGTTCCACAGCAGAGGAGATGATGGAAGATCACACTCACTGATACCTGTCTGTCTCTCTCATGTTCTACTCTGTTGTCTTCTCAGTCCTCGAGGTGCAGATGGTGGAGGTGAATCAGGGGGTGAAGTCTGTGCTCCTGCCTTTCAAAGTCAACTCTGACCTGCCTCTGGATGCAACATTAGAGTGGAGTCACCAGAACAAAATGGTCCACATGTATCAGAGCAGCCAAAATAAGCCTGACTTACAGGACAAGGGTTACAAAGGCCGCACCACGATGAATAAAGATCCACTGAAAGCTAAAGACCTCAGTCTGACCCTGAAAGACCTCCAACTTACTGACAGTGGAGTCTACACCTGCACCGTCTGCAACAAGGATGGACTCATGCTGCTACAGAAATCAGTGACTCTCAGTGTCAGAGGTGAGTGGAACAGCTGTTTGTCCTCAATGAGTGAAAACAGGAGTGAAGAGCTGCTGGTTCCACAGCAGAGGAGATGATGGAGGATCACCCTCACTGACATCTGTCATTGTTTCAGTCTCTACAGCTCATGTTCTGCTTTGTTCTCCTCACAGACTACCAGGCAGGGGTGGTGGAGGTGACACAGGGCCAGAAGTCTGTCCTGATGCCGTTTAAAATCACAGACGAGCTTCCTCCAGATGTCAAAGTGCAGTGGAGACTCACTCACCCTGAAGACAAGATGGTCCTCTTGTATGACAGCAGCCAGAAACAGCCTCTCTCACAGGATCAGGTTTATGGAGGCCGCACAGAGATGCCTGACAATGCCCTGAGAGATAAAGACTTCAGTCTGACCCTGAATGACCTCCAACTTACTGACAGTGGAGTCTACACCTGCACCGTCTGCAACAAGGATGGACTCATGCTGCTACAGAAATCAGTGACTCTCAGTGTCAGAGGTGAGTGTAAATCAGTTGTTTTGCATTTCTATAGCGCCAAATCACCTCGAGGTGCTCTAAATTGTAAGGTCCAGACAGTACAATAATTACAGGGAAAAGCCAAAGATCAAAACGAGCAAGTTTGCTCTGTGAGCAAGAACTTGGCAATGGTGGGAAGGAAAAACTCCCTTTTAACATGAAGAAACCTCCAGCAGATCCAGGCTCAGAGAGGGGCAGTCATCTGCTCTGACTGGTTGGGACTGAGGGGAAAGCAAAAGAAGACAAAAGACATGCTGTGAAAGAAAACCAGTCTGAGAGCAAAGTGCTCTATTGGGGTGATACGGTACTATGAGGTCTTTGAGATAAGATGGGGCCTGATTATTCAAGACCTTGTATGTTAGGACAATAATTTTAAATTCTACTCTAGATTTAACAGGGAGCCAATGAAGAGAAGCCAATATGGGAGAAATCTGCTCTCTCTTTCTAGTCCCTGTCAGTACTCTAGCTGCAGCATTTTGGATCAGCTGAAGGCTTTTCAGGGAGTTTTTAGGACAGCCTGATAATATTGAATTACAGTAGTCCAGCCTAGAAGTAATAAATGCATGGATTAACTTTTCAGCATCAGTCTGAGAAAGGATGTTTCTAATTTTATAAATATTGCACAAATGTAAAAAAGCGGTCCTACATATCTGTTTAATATGTGCATTGAAGGACATATCCTGGTCAAAAATGACTCCAAGATTTCTCACAGTGTTACTGGAGGCCAAAGTAATGCCATCCAGAGTAAGTATCTGGTTTGACACCATGTTTCTAAGATTTGTGGGGCCGAGTACAAGAACTTCAGTTTGATCTGAATTTAGAAGCAGGAAATTAGAGGTAATCCAGGCCTTTATGTCTTTAAGACATTCCTACAGTTTAACTAATTGATGTGTATCATCTGGCTTCATGGATAGATAAAACTGAGCATCATCTGCATAACAGTGAAAATTTATGCAATGCTTTCTATTAATACTGCCTAAGGGAAGCGTGTACAATGTAAATAAAAGTGGTCTTAGCACAGAACCCTGTGGAACTCCATAATTAACCTTAGTGTGTGAGGAAGACTCCCCATTTACATGAACATATTGGAGTCTATTAGCTACATATTATTCAAAGCACTGCAGTGCAGTACCTTTAATACCTATGGCATGCTCTAATCTCTGTAATAAAATGTTATGGTCAACAGTATCTAAAGCTGCACTGAGGTCCAACAGGACAAGCAGAGAGATGAGTCCACTGTCAGAGGCTGTAAGAAGATCATTAGTAACCTAATTTCATTACAGTCCATCTTTCTGCTTCATGTCCTCCTCTCAGCTCCTGAGGTTCAGATGGTGGAAACAGTTAAAGGGGTGCAGTCTGTCGTGCTGCCATATAAAGCTTCAGTCAGCAACCCTGAGGATGTGACAGTGGAGTGGAAACACAAAGACAAGAAAGTCCACGAGTATCAGAGAGGACAAAACAAGTCTCACATACAAGAACGCTCAGAGATGAAGAAAGAGCAAATAAATACTGGAGACCTCAGTCTGACCCTGAAACACCTCCAACTTACTGACAGTGGAGTCTACACCTGCACCGTCTGCAACAAGGATGGACACATGCTGCTACAGAAATCAGTGACTCTCAGGGTCAGAGGTGAGTGGAACAGCTGTTTGTCCTCAATGAGTGAAAACAGGAGTGAAGAGCTGCTGGTTCCACAGCAGAGGAGATGATGGAGGATCACCCTCACTGACATCTCTCATTGTTTCAGTCTCTACAGCTCATGTTCTGCTTTGTTCTCCTCACAGACTACCAGGCAGGGGTGGTGGAGGTGACACAGGGCCAGAAGTCTGTCCTGATGCCGTTTAAAATCACAGACGAGCTTCCTCCAGATTTCAAAGTGCAGTGGAGACTCACTCACCCTGAAGACAAGATGGTCCTCTTGTATGACAGCAGCCAGAAACAGCCTCTCTCACAGGATCAGGTTTATGGAGGCCGCACAGAGATGCCTGACAATGTCCTGAGAAATAAAGACTTCAGTCTGACCCTGAATGACCTCCAACTTACTGACAGTGGAGTCTACACCTGCACCGTCTGCAACAAGGATGGACTCATGCTGCTACAGAAATCAGTGACTCTCAGTTTCAGAGGTGAGTGTAAATCAGTTCTTTTGCATTTCTATAGCGCCAAATCACCTCGAGGTGCTCTATATTGTAAGGTACAGACAGTACAATAATTACAGAGAACAGCCAACAATCAAAACGACCCCCTGTGAGCAAGAACTTGGCAACAGTGGGAAGGAAAAACTCCCTTTGAACATGAAGAAACCTCCAGCAGATCCAGGCTCAGAGAGGGGCAGTCATCTGCTCTGACTGGTTGGGGCTGAGGGGAAAGCGAAAGAGGACAAAAGACATGCTGTGAAAGAAAACCAGTCTGAGAGTGAAGTGCTCTATTGGGGTGATAGGGTACTATGAGGTCTTTGAGATAAGATGGGGCCTGATTATTCAAGACCTTGTATGTTGGGAGAAGGATTTTAAATTCTACTCTAGATTTAACAGGGAGCCAATGAAGAGAAGCCAATATGGGAGAAATCTGCTCTCTCTTTCTAGTCCCTGTCAGTACTCTAGCTGCAGCATTTTAGATCAGCTGAAGGCTTTTCAGGGAGTTTTTAGGACAGCCTGATAATATTGAATTACAGTAGTCCAGCCTAGAAGTAATAAATGCATGAATTAACTTTTCAGCATCAGTCTGAGAAAGGATGTTTCTAATTTTATAAATATTGCACAAATGTAAAATAGCGGTCCTACATATCTGTTTAATATGTGCATTGAAGGACATATCCTGGTCAAAAATGACTCCAAGATTTCTCACAGTGTTACTGGAGGCCAAAGTAATGCCATCCAGAGTAAGTATCTGGTTTGACACCATGTTTCTAAGATTTGTGGGGCCAAGTACAAGAACTTCAGTTTGATCTGAATTTAGCAGCAGCCAGCTAGAAAAAGACATGTTACACCGTCACTGTTCTATGCAATGATTGGTTAAAGGTTTCCTGTGTCGAGTACAAAGAGGTGGTTACATCCAAGCTGAAGAGACTGATTTCTGGCTTGCATTGGGTTTTGGACTCCTTACATGGACTTCTAAGAAATTTTCTTATGGACATTTTCACCTTAGCACCCACAGCATCCTCTCTTTGTAAGACTGTTGCTTCACTTGAGGCTTCCTCTGTGTCTACGCCTGCCCCTTCACCCATTCCTGTTCCTGGGGTGGGACAGCCATGGATGTGCCTGCTCCTGCATCCACTTATGTTCCTTGTGAAGAATTTCCAGGATGGATAGGCAAGCATTAAAACTGGATAATTTGTGGTCTATACACTACAGAATATCCACCATATCACTAGTATGAGAAGAAGCAGCCTCTGGGGAATCTTTGGGGTGACTCCTCTTGGATAGATGGAGCTTCTTTTGTTGCTGGAGGTAGTCTGCAACTTGTCTGGTTTATTCATCATAACTTATTCAAAACACTCATTAATATAGAGCTGCAGACTGTCCAGGACCTCTTTGCCGTCCTCCAGTGTGATTCAGTTAGTGACTATAGAGCTAATGAAAACTTTATAGCCTCAGTGGTGAAACAGTGGGGGGGGGGTACTCTGAACAAGAGAAAATTCTGAATTTTTCGGATGCGAATTTGTTGGGTAACCTATATACACACTAGATATGTTGCCCTTTTGTGAAGAATCGTCCTCATAAAATGCACTGTGACAAAAAATGCAGTCAACATCAAGCGATGATGTAATGAGGTCCTGATGTTTCTAAACAAGAGAAGGAAGCAACAGCTGTGTCACAGTCACTCTCACACATATTTCGTGATGTCAGTGGGACAGTTTGAGCTCTTGTTGACAGAGCTGGGATCACATGTGAGGTGGCAGAGAATAATTACAAAGAGCCGACTGAGCAGCATGTAGCTGTATGTCTGAGATAAGAGTAGAATTTTACTGTTCCCACATCACAGAATATTCAGTACATCGGTGTGCATTTTGAGCTATGAGCTCACAGTTTGCTAAAAGCAACCCTCTCATTGGTCAGATCTGTTAGTTGGTTCACGAAAATCCGAAAATTCAAACTTGATCCAAAAAGATAAATGCTGCAAAATTGTCCTGTTAAATCACACAGTCATGTGAATGGCTGCATTAAGAACAGGCAAGTCCAAAAAATATTTTTAGTGCACAAAACGGTTTCCCGTTCATGGATTAAGCATGGTCCTAGACTAAAAGGAAAAGTCAATAAAGACTACAATAGGAAAAAATATTTAGTCCAGGATTAGACATAATCCCTGTACGGGAAACTGGGCCCTGGTGTGTAAAGGCCTGAACACTGGTGATCAGGATAAATGGTCACATGAAAGGGGCGGAGCTGGCAGCATCTGACCAATCAAAAGGAGCGTTTCACATGTTATGATGATTCCTATGAGTGCTGTCTGCTCCAACCTGAAGCTTTATTGGATGATGATAAAATGGTGATTAAAATGATCATAAAACCAGCAAACATCAAAACTATAAGAGCTGCAGAAACTCCTGAATCTGCTGATTCAACTCACAGACCACTAACATCAACATTTTAATTCCACTTAATCAATTAGTTAAGTAAGTAAAACTTTATGTATATAGCACCTCTCAAGACAGGTGTCACAAAGAGCTTCACAACAGGACAGAAAATAATAAAAACAAACAAATGCCAAGCTAAAAAGATGAGTTTTTAAAAGACCTTCAAAACACCTCTATGACTCCACTGCTCTAAGATGGACAGGAGAGAGTTCCAGAGACGGGGAGCCACTGAGACAAAAGCTCTGTCTCCTTTCATTTTCAGTCTTGCAGAATGTAGAGCCAATAGACCCTGATCACATGATTACAGTGATCTAGAAGGGGTATATAAGTGAGGGAGTTCACTAATATAAAATGAGGCTTCCTCGTGAAGAGCTCTAAAAGTAAGGACTAAAATCTTGAACTGTACTCTAAATTTCACAGGCAGCCAGTGTAACTGGATCAGAAGTGGGGTAATGTGAGAATATTTGGAAGATTTAGTCAGAAGCCTAGCAGCGGCATTCTGAACAGCCTGTTGACGCTCCAGGGAATGTTTGCTAAGACAGGTAAACAATGCATTACAATATTCCAGGCATGAGGATGTAAATGCATGAATAACCATCTCAAATTCTGAATGAGATATGATGGAGGTAAGCTTAGCAATATTCCTAAGGTGGAAGAAACAAGAGTGTGTCAAAGATTTAACATGGGTGTCTAGCATAAAAGCAGAAACAAAGGTTACCCCCAAGGTTCTTAATAGAAGGCTTAACAAATTTAGCAAGAGGAAGAAGGGCTGCCATTATATTAGAAACAGATTTATCCGGAGCACAGATCAGGATTTCAGTTTTGTCCTCATTAAGTTGCAGAAAATCATCGGCTAGCCAGCTTTTAAAGGATTTTAGACACATTATTAGTACTTGCAACTTTGAGACAGGCTTATGCCCGAAAGAAATATACAGTTGGATGTCATCGGCATAACAATGATATGATATTCCCTCAAAAGTGCTTAGAACATGCCTCAAAGGGAGCAAATAAAACAGAAACAATAGAGGGCCCAAAACAGAACCTTGAGGGAAGCCTTAGGTAAGATAAGCAGAGTCGGAACTGAGATCAGAAACTCAAATGAAATGAAACTACAGAGGAAATCTGCTGAGTTTCAGTCTCTGTTAATCTAGTTAAACTTGTTAAACTTGATGTTCATTGAGACTTTGGTCATCTGTAGATGACTGTGAATCAGCTGCTCTGCACCATTGTTGTTTTTGGCAACAATTTTAGCTTTAATTTTAGTCTTTTGGATGAAAATGCTTCTTAGTTTTAGTAAGTTTGGCCTTTGTAAATGTGACAGTTTTAGTCCAGTTGTAGTGGGAAAAAAGAACAAAGTATTAGTCTTTACAAATTAATCTGAATAATTATTGGTAACAGTGGAATCAATTACTCCAAAACTGCAATAAACAAAAACATTCTCACTTTGGCAATTTGGGCTTTATTTCTCAGAATTTGCTAAAGTGCAATGAAGATACATATGCTCAATGGAAGAGGAGCACATGGTTAACTTGACCTTGTCTGTCATGGCAATAAAGTTGTATATTATAGATAAAAACAGACACCACACAACACCAGGCTATCTTTAACTAGTGCAAAATATCAGGGTGGTGAGCCTTCAGGTGCCGCTTAAGATTTGTGGTGTTTTTTTCCACCAAGTTTTAATCCATATTTACCACCGTCTCCCTGGACAGTGCATTCAGTTTTCCTTTCGAATGTGTTATTTTGAAAATAAGTCCATAGATCTTTTCTTGGTTTGCATCCACTGAGAACCTTTGTGCAACGTCCAGCATTCGCCATGGTCCATCAGTGATTAAAACGTGTCAGACTCGAGGCCTGCAGGGAACGTGTAACCCACCATATAATTTTATACAGCTTTATATGATTTCATATAGTTATTATTAATGGCCCGCGGGTGAATAGGACTCCACCACATATACTAACAATCCCACAATGCACTGCAAAAGCTGCTGCGCAGGCCAATACCTATGCGCTAACTGATTTCCTCTGTTGCCAATAACATATTGATCAGTGATCAGTGAATAAAAACATAGGTCAGCACTTTTTACAGTAACATTTAAGCTGCCTGACCCTCAAAAATGGCCAAATGAAAAGTAGAAAACAGGGATTTTCCAAACAGGTGGAGGCAGAGGACCTGATCGCTGACATTGGAGTTAAATCGTGTGTCTCTTTTCCCTGCTTGGGATGTGCATGGAAAAGAGCGCATTGGTGGGATGGATGTGTAAGAGGCAGAGAGAGACCTGCACAGGTGAGCTGACAGTGCATCACTGCTCACACAGCAGGAAACGCTCCAGCAAAGTCCTGAAGACAGAACCCGCCATGAGCACCGGAACACAGACAGTGAACTTCATAAGAGGCAAAGCTTTAAGTCACCGGCAGTTTCAGAGGAAATGGCTTCTGAGTTTGGTGACGTGCCTTATACTCAGGTGTGATGAGCTACCTGACAAATCTGTCAGTTCATGAAAAGTAAAGGAAAAATCTGAGCAGGGCTCCAGGATGAAGGAAGGGTGTGTGAGAAGCATCCATACGTCTGTGGAGCTTCAGGGATGGGACCGCAGGATTATGCTGTGATTGCCAAATAAATAAATTAGAGCAGGTCTGCACCACTGTGTTTGCAGCTGCACTTTGTGCTGAGAAACTGGACACACTGCACAGTTTATGCAGTGTTTTTCTGACTGTGAAGCACAGAAATTCTGTTTTTATGAATATATTTCAGCTTGAAATATATTCGTTTTTTGTAGAAAATTATAATTTTCTATTTTATTTAATGTGTTGAGGAAAAGGTTGCTGTGTTTTGGCCATTCAAATTCATATTGCTGATTAAAATTATTATTTTTAATCCTGTTCAGCCCGCGACTCAGACTGGGTCTTTAATTTTGGCCCGTCCTATGATTGAGTTTGACATGCCTGTTTCAGACAAAGAGCTCCTTATGGAAAAAACAACAAGGGAAGAGTTTACCCAGATGTGTTGTGATGTCTGAGAAAGTCTGAGAAATCTTCAACTCCCACCTCCAACAGAACTTCGACAGCATTCCTAGGTACTCTGAGGATCTTGATTATGAATGGACCATGTTCTGCACCTCCATTGTTGAGGCTGCTCTGGAGTGCTGTGGCAGCAAGGTGGTTAGTGCCCATCATGGTGGTAACCCCCGAACCAGATGGTGGTCATTGGAGGTAAAGGGAGTGATCAAGCTGAAGGAGTCTTATTGGGCTTCGTTAGCCTGTGGGACTATGGAAGTAGCTGACAGGCTAAGCGGAACACAGCTCAGTCAGTGGCTAAAGCAAAAACTCTAGTGTGGGAGGAGTTTGGTGAGTCTATGGAAAAAGACTTTTGGATGGCATCGAAGTGATTCTGGCATCTGAGGAGGGGAAAGCGGTGCTCCACTCACATGGTCTATAGTGTGGGTGGAGTGCTGCTGACTTCAACTGAGGCTATAGTTGGACGGTGGAAGGAATGCGCCAATGACCTCTGGAATCCCACAGACATGCCTTCTGAGGTGGAAGCAGAGTCTGGGGACGAGGGGAATAACTCGCCCATCACTGGGTTGAGGTTGCGGAGGTGGTTAGTCAACTCCTTGGTGGCAGGGTCCCTTGGGTAGATGAGATTCGTCCTGAGTTCCTGAAGACTTTGGATGGTGTAGGGCTGTCTTGATTGACACACTGCTGCAAGGTCTCATTGAGATCTGGGGCAGTAGTACTTCTCTCTAAGAAGACAGACCAGAGGGTGTGCTACAAATTTTGGCGGATCACACTCCTCAGCATCCTCAGTAAGGTCTATGCCAAGGTGCTGGAAAGGAGGGTCCACCTGGTACTCGAACCTTGGATCCAAGAGGAACAATGTGGTTTTGGCTGGCCTCTCTCTTAGAGATAGGATGAGGAATCCTATCTCTGAGGAGTCTCAGAGTAGAGGTGCTTCTTCTCCACATCTAGAGGAGCCAGTTGAGGTGGCAGTTTAAGATGCCTCCTGGGTGCCTCTTGGGTGAGGTGTTCCGGGCATGTCCCACCGGTTGATGGCCCAGGACATGCTGGAGAGATTATACCTTGGGGTCCCCCTGGATGAGCTAGTGGAGGTGGCTGGGGAGAGGGAGGTCTGGACTTCTCTGCTTAGGCTCCTGCCCTCACGACCCAGCCGTGAATAAGCAAAAGAGAATGGATGGATGGATAGATGGATATTTTAGATTTTCAAAACTTGTTCCACCATGGGTTGTAGTATTTTTTAGACAGTGAAAATGCTTCAGCATGAAATGTTAGCAAACCATTTGTGAATCACAGAAGTCAAAGATTTTGTGAAGAAAGTGCCACTGTTGGTGACAGTCTGTAATTAATGGAAAGGGGTGTGGTCTGGCTGGGAAGTAGATATGCCCAGAAGAAGGAAGGGGACTTCCAGCTGGCTGAGAGCAGTAATTTTAAGTGACTGCATCTGTATATGGCTTTCATATAATAATGAGCAAAAAGATTCAAACTGAGTCACAATACAAACTAAAGTGAAAACAGCAAACCAACTCTGGGAATTCCCTGAAACTAAAGTAAATTAAAAAGAAACAAAATAAGATGTTTAGAAAAGACAAAACTCTGTTGGCTGAGTGGGTAAGCATGTGACACCTGTACTGCATATGGTGCAGGTGGCCAGGTTCACAAAAAAAAACATAAAACACTTTTAACAACTGTAAGCTTGATTAAAAAGGATAAGTTTAATCCAGATCTTAAAAATAGATCTCCCTTCCTGATATCTATCTGTCTGTCTGCTTCATGTCCTCCTCTCAGCTCCTGAGGTTCAGATGGTGGAAACAGTTAAAGGGGTGCAGTCTGTCGTGCTGCCATTTAAAGCTTCAGTCAGCAACCCTGAGGATGTGACAGTGGAGTGGAAACACAAAGAGAAGAAAGTCCACGAGTATCAGAGAGGACAAAACCAGTCTCACATACAAGGACGCTCAGAGATGAAGAAAGAGCAAATAAATACTGGAGACCTCAGTCTGACCCTGAAACACCTCCAACTTACTGACAGTGGAGTCTACACCTGCACCGTCTGCAACAAGGATGGACTCATGCTGCTACAGAAATCAGTGACTCTCAGTGTCAGAGGTGAGTGGAACTGCTGAGTGAAAACAGGAGTGAAGAGCTGCTGGTTCCACAGCAGAGGAGATGATGGAGGATCACCCTCACTGACATCTCTCATTGTTTCAGTCTCTACAGCTCATGTTCTGCTTTGTTCTCCTCACAGACTACCAGGCAGGGGTGGTGGAGGTGACACAGGGCCAGAAGTCTGTCCTGATGCCGTTTAAAATCACAGACGAGCTTCCTCCAGATGTCAAAGTGCAGTGGAGACTCACTCACCCTGAAGACAAGATGGTCCTCTTGTATGACAGCAGCCAGGAACAGCCTCTCTCACAGGATCAGGTTTATGGAGGCCGCACAGAGATGCCTGACAATGCCCTGAGAGATAAAGACTTCAGTCTGACCCTGAATGACCTCCAACTTACTGACAGTGGAGTCTACACCTGCACCGTCTGCAACAAGGATGGACTCATGCTGCTACAGAAATCAGTGACTCTCAGGGTCAGAGGTGAGTTATCAGTTTCGATCATTTAAGATACACTTTCTGTGAAATTAGCATAGCTATAACTTAACAGTATCCTAATACGTGCACATGTTTCATACTCATTGTTATCAAAATGATCGAAGTCCAGTGATCGGTTCAAATCATTCACAAATAACAAAGAACAAATACACCAACATCTTTCTTTTTACTTGTACAAGGAGGACAAACCTCGTCCTCTGCGCTCAGCTCCCGAACCAAGGGAAGTGACCTCTCACTGAACAAAGAGGAAGTGGTCTCCTGAGCGTCAGCTTCCTTGTAGCAGTTTTATTCCAGACTTTCACAATAAAGTCACGTGGGTTACATAAAACTCAGTTTACAGCATGTAATAAACAACATTCTTGGCTCTTTCCTTACCATATATGGTAAAAGCATCCTGTGGAATGTGTATACGTTACATGTTGTATGTGACATATGTGAAAGTTCGTGTCTTCTACGCATCTTATGTGTGTGAATGTATATGTATGTTATATGTGTATGAATGTGTTTCTTGCAAACTTCAAAAATTAAAACAACAATGTAATGTAGACTTATAAAAACAGAAGATATGATCAGTTTCAGTATAAACAGATGAATGTTTACACAATAATTCTAACATCCAGGAACACACAGCACTCAGAACAAAGAATAATGAAAGATTATTTATGTGTAAATACATTTCAGTGAGATATCACGCTAAAGGCTCTCTGGGCAGCGGTCCTTAAAGGTGCATTTCAAACAGTAAACTTTACAAACAGGATAAGAAGAGGTGTCTCTGCAGCTTCTCACAGTGAGAACACTGCCTATAGGACTTCTCTGCCCAGCATCAAACAGTGTTCAAGGTCACGGTGCACTAAATCACTCTGACTTATTGCCACTCACGAACTGACTATATAACTTCTAAGCAGAGAAGACAGAGTTACACATTCTTTCAGACACAGCACGTGACAAAGACTTTCTACTGGAGGTTAAGCATGATTAGAAACACTCATAGACTTATTCCAACACTCGTAAAAATATTCATACTGTATTTTTCCCCCATTGTTAGTATAACAATGCTCCATATATAGTGAAAACCTCCATAATTACACAACATATCTGTTATTGAATGAAGACATCCATGTAACATTACTAAATCTTTAACTCAGAGTCAGTGAGGAGGAGGAGGTCCACACAGCAGGTTTACTTAAAAGGTCAAACAGGTCAATGAGGTGAACAAAGTTGAAGAGTTCAGATGCAACAGCCGCCAAACGCCACCTCCGTCAAAAATGAGATAATGATATCTTCGGAATCCTTTCTACAGGTACAAGCCAATCAACCATGTCATGTTATAGCCTGTTAAATACCGTCTCTGACTAGTCTGAACTGTGGCGCCCGGGTGGCTTAGGAGTGGAGCATATGCATATTCCCTATTGCGATGCAGGTGGCGCAGGCCTGTTGCCCATTTGCACGTGTGTCCTCCCTTCTATCTCTCCCCCATTTCCTGTCTCTCCCCACTACAAATAAAGCCACCATGGCCAAAAAGCATTTAGAAAAAAAAATGACTAGTCTGAATTATCAAACACCTCTAAACACCACTCCCTGTTGCCGTAAATGCTCCATGTCCCTTGAACCAATCAGAATGCATGTGACTTCAAGCATTTTCTGGCAGCCAGATTTTGTTGGTGGTGATCAGATTGTAAACACAGCTGAAGGTGAGTCTGACCTTGTTTTGTGTAGAAAAGATCGAACTTGTCTAACTAAAGGAACTAAAAGTCGTAACGAGATTTCCGTCAGTGAACCTGCAGAAGGATTGTTACTGGCTGCCGAGCATACTCCCAGGCTGCACAGGGCTCTATCTCCTTTGCTGTGCGAGTCGCTCTACTTTTCAATTGTGTCACTTTTCTCATGTCATACACACCATGCAGTGAACCAGTGGTAGAAAACTTTACTTGAGTCATGCCCTTCTGCTGCTTTCGTCGTGCATTCTTCGTTGAAAACCAACTACCTTGCCCTCCCCTGTATGCATCGATCCTTCAGTTCAGTGATGACAAGTCCGCTTATTATAAGCGACTTTGGGCTTGTTTCTTTCTAAAGTCGCTTGCAAATCTCATGAGTCACGGGTTGCGGTTTTTGGCCTTGCTTTTGAACGTGAAGTTGACTATTTGGGCTTGAGTTTCTCTCCGAGTGAAACTCCTTGTTTATCTCTCTCGGCGCCCCATAATAAAGCAAGAGACGAGTGGTAGGTCGTTTGTTCCTTCCAAGCCCTCGTTTCCTTGGGGGGGGGTAAAATTGTGTCCGCATACACCTCTGAAAGTAGCTATGGTCCTGATGGGAGATGTATCAAAGGCATTCTGCAGATTTTGCAAGTGTGAAATATATCATGCTGATTTAATTCAACATGCTAACATCGAGAAGCACACACAAAAGGAAACTGTGCACCCTTCTCGTCTGTGAGGCTGAAAAACGGGTTTCACTGCTTCAAAACACTAGGAGACAAATAAAGAAATGTGCTATACTGCTATAGAGTAAAGAAATTATGAAAAAATATTTTTATCTGAGTTACTGCTGTGTGTGTGTGAGTTGCTGTTAAGGCTTTATATTTGTATGTGTTTGTGCCTCGAACAGGAATGAGACGAAAACAAATGGAATGAGTTTACTTATTAAATTCAATTAAGCCATTTTCACACAGTTTTTTACAGATTAAGTATTCACACACTTTGTTTTTTTCAGTTACAGTTTCATATAGTCAGCTTTTCTATGTTGGTTACATCATATATAAAACAAGAATTGTGCAAAACAACAGCTGGGTGTCTGAATGACCTCGGAGAAAAAACAAAAACAGGAGTCCAAACACGGCTCAAAACCAGTCCAAAACAGAGTCCAGGGGACGAGGGCAAGATGGCCGGAGCAGATCAGAAGGGCCAGGGTCAAAACCGAAACCAAAGACAAGGCCCAAACAGAAAAAAACCACGGCACAATGCCAGAAAAACAATCCATACAGTTTAGGAGGCCGACCGCGCTCCCAGCGGCGGCGACGAGGAGAAGACGAAGCGGGAGGCCGACCGCACTCCCAGCGGCGGCGAAGAGATGAGGAGGGATGGCGACGGAGGACCTCGGGCAGACGGCCGCGCGGCATGTGGCGACAGAGGACCTCGGGCGGACGGCTGCGTGGCATGCGGCTTGGAAGGTACGGAAGGCTCGGGCTGAGCGGGACACTTGGAAGGCTCGGACTGAGCGGGGACCCCTGACAGCTCAGACTGAGCGCAGACCTCTGTGTGAGGTCCAGGAAGCACAGGCTGGGGCTGCGGTGCAGGGCACACGGCTGCCTTCTCGGACAGCTGGGGCCATCTTAGAGGATTTCCTGGGTGCAGGTGATGGAGGTGGTGTGGATGGTGATTGTGACTGCGGGGAAGCTGGCTGCAGCTGAGGGAAGACTGACACTGGGGGAACCAAGGGAACCAAAACTACAGAGGGCGCCGGTGCTGAAGGGACCAGGACAGCTGACTGAGAGCGAGGGAGAGCTGGCGGGACAGCTGACTGAGAACGAGGGAGAGCTGGCGGGACAGCTGACTGAGAACGAGGGAGAGCTGGCGGGACAGCTGACTGAGAGTGAGGGAGCGGGCTACAGCTACAGCTACAGCTGCTGACTGAGATACTGTGGAGCGGGGCTGTGGCTTGGGGCCTGCTGCTGCTGCTGCAGGCGGTATGGACAGAGTCTGAAGAGTCACCGAAGACACCAGAGACTGGCGTGATGGCTTGGACCCGGCTGCCCCCACCCGCGGAACAGGAACGGGTGCAGAGGTCAGCCTGTCCGTGGTTGCCTCCAGCCATGGAACAGGAATAGGTGCAGGGAGCACAGTTTATAGGGATAGTGGTTTCTACAGTCTCTTCTGTGGATGATGTATGAGAAGCAGAGTGAAGGAGTTCTGTGACAAAGACCCTAACCAGGGCAGGAAGAGAGTCCAAAAGCCAGGGATGTACTGACAACAGTTTATGTAGCCTCTGCATTATTGCTTCCCTTTACCTCTCACAATGAAGCTCAAGCCACAAATCACACAGCCTATATACAGAGTTACAAATATCCAACTGGGACTCCTCAGCAGGGAAAAGAGTCTTCGCAGATGGAAAGAAGATGTCCTTACCCTTGGCTGGCAGTGAAACCGGAAGTGTGGGGCATGAGTTTACAGCCGGCTGGAAAAACTCATGTCCGTTAAAGGCCGCTTTGTTGGGCACGATGTCAAAAAACTCAGTCTTAGCAGTGAGAGAGAAGTAAAAGAGTTACTCACGGAACCTGTGGACTTTGCATGAAGCAGTGATGGCTGTGTGGAATCCTGAAGCTGCAGCGACTGACTCCGCAGCATTATACCGCTCTTCTCCTGAGGAGATTCCCTCCGCTGCTGCCGGGGGCTCTGGCCTCCGTCCCTCAGAAGCAGGCAGTGGTGAAGGGGAAACGCTAGGAGGCCGGGGACCACTGTATCCCAGGTACCGGTAAAACGACTCCTCCGGAGTCAATCTGGGCGCAGGCTCCGGGGAAATGTCTCTTTGCTTCCTCCGGGAAGTCTTTTGCCTCTGGGGCTGTGGCATGGAAACCCGCGGTGAGGAAATCCACGGCGTTATACCGCACAGCTCCGGGAATGAGTCACGCTGCCGCTGCCGGGGACTCCTCTTCCTCCATGGCTGCGTTGACTGCTGAGGAAGGGAGGGGCCAGTGAACGGAGTCACAGGTGAGCAAGTGGCTGGAGCCAGAAAAATTCCGCCGGTGCAAATAACCAGCAGCTTAGGTGGAGGAGGTAAGTGGTGTTGCCGGGGACTGTTCCAAGTCACGCGAGTGCCACTGTAGCGATCGGAGTCTGTGGGATCCACTCGTGTTGGCTGTCAGGGTTTGCTGCTGTGCAGGCAGAAAGGAGGACCCCAAATGCAGAACTCCGGAAAGGTGGAATTTACACACACGTTTTATTTACATAAGCCTTTCAAAAAACAAGCATGAACTCTCTTTGGAATGCCATCTGATGTGGAAAGACCTGAAACAGACTTGACTTGACTTGACTTGACTTGACTTGACAAACATGCAGGAGGGACAGCAGGGTACCACCACCAATGACGGGACAACAGGCAAGGAAAACACTGGACTTAAATACTCAACAGGATAACGAGAGGAGTGGGAACACAGGTGAATCATATTACCCAGACGAGACAAGAGGAAGCAAAACTAAACATGACAGAGACAAAATGACTATCAAAATAAAACAGGAAGTCAAACGGGGAAAACAAGGACGCAGACCTATATAATTCGATTCAATTCAATTCGATTTTATTTATATAGCGCCAAATCACAACAAAGAGTCGCCTCAAGGCGCTTTGTATTGTGGGTAAAGACCCTACAATAACACAGAGAAAACCCAACAGTCAAAACGACCCCCTATGAGCAAGCACTTGGCGACGGTGGGAAGGAAAAACTTCCTTTTAACAGGAAGAAACCTCCAGCAGAACCAGGCTCAGGGAGGGGCAGTCATCTGCTGCGACCGGTTGGGGCTGAGGGGAGAGAGACAGGACAAAAGACATGCTGTGGAAGAGAGCCAGAGATTAATAATAATGATTAAATACAGAGTGAAGTATAAACAAGTAAATAAAGGTGAATGAGAAGAAACAGTGCATTATGGGACCCCCCCTCAGCAGCCTAGGCCTATAGCAGCATAACTAAGGGGTGGTTCAGGGTCGTCTGATCCAGCCCTATCTATAAGCTTGATCATAAAGGAAAGTTTTAAGCCTAATTTTGAAAATAGAGAGGGTGTCTGTCTCCCGAATCCAAGCTGGGAGCTGGTTCCACAGATGAGGGGCCTGAAAGCTGAAGGCTCTGCCTCCCATTCTACTCTGAAGTACCCTAGGAACCACAAGTAAGCCAGCAGTCTGAGAACGAAGTGCTCTATTTGGGTGATATGGTACTATGAGGTCTTTGAGATAAGATGGGGCCTGATTATTCAAGACCTTGTATGTTAGGAGAAGGATTTTAAATTCTATTCTAGATTTAACAGGGAGCCAATGAAGAGAAGCCAATATGGGAGAAATATACTCTCTCGTTCTAGTCCCTGTCAGTACTCTAGCTGCAGCATTTTGGATCAGCTGAAGGCTTTTCAGGGAGTTTTTAGGACAGCCTGATAATAATGAATTACAGTAGTCCAGCCTAGAAGTAATAAATGCATGGATTAACTTTTCAGCGTCAATCTGAGAAAGGATGTTTCTAATTTTATAAATATTGCGCAGATGTAAAAAAGCGGTCCTACATATCTGTTTAATATGTGCATTGAAGGACATATCCTGGTCAAAAATGACTCCAAGATTTCTCACAGTGTTACTGGAGGCCAAAGTAATGCCATCCAGAGTAAGTATCTGGTTTGACTCTGTGCTTCTAAGATTTGTGGGGCTGAGTACAAGAACTTCAGTTTTATCTGAATTTAGTAGCAGGAAATTAAAGGTGATCCAGGCCTTTATGTCTTTAAGACATTCCTGCAGTTTAACTAACTGATGTGTGTCATCTGGCTTCACGGATAGATAAAGCTGAGTATCATCTGCATAACAATGGAAATTGATGCAATGCTTTCTAATAATACTGCCTAAGGGAAGCATGTACAATGTAAATAAAATTGGACCTAGCACAGAACCCTGTGGGACTCCATAATTAACCTTAGTGTGTGAAGACAACTCCCCATTTACATGAACAAATTGGAGTCTATTTGTTAAATATGATTCAAACCACTGCAGTGCAGTACCTTTAATACCTATGGCATGTTCTAATCTCTGTAATAAAATGTTATGATCAACAGTATCAAAAGCTGCACTGAGGTCCAACAGGACAAGCACAGAGATGAGTCCACTGTCAGAGGCTGTAAGAAGATCGTTTGTAACCTTCACTAATGCTGTTTCTGTACTGTGATGAATTCTGAAACCTGACTGAAACTCTTCAAATAAACCGTTCCTCTGCAGATGATCAGTTAGCTGTTTTACAACTACTCTTTCAAGGATTTTGGAGAGAAAAGGAAGGTTGGAGATTGGCCTATAATTAGCTAAGACAGCTGGGTCAAGTGATGGCTTTTTAAATAGCGGTATAATTACAGCCACCTTGAAGGCCTGTGGTACATAGCCACCTAATAAAGACGAATTGATCATATTTAAGATTGAGGCATCAATAATTGGAAAGACTTCTTTGAACAGTCTAGTAGGAATGGGATCTAATAAACATGTTGATGGTTTGGAGGAAGTAACTATTGAAGTTAACTCCAAAAGATCAACTGGAGCCAAAGAGTCTAAACAAATACCAGCAGTGCTGAAAGCAGCCGAACATGAAGATAAATCTTGGAGATGGTTTTGAATAATTTTTCCTCTAATGTCTAAAATTTTATTTGTAAAGAAATCCATGAAGTCATTACAAGTTAAAGTGAAAGGAATACTCGGCTCTACAGAGCTCTGACTCTATCAGCCTGGCTACAGTGCTGAAAAGAAACCTGGGGTTGTTCTTATTTTCTTCAATTAATGATGAATATTAAGATGTCCTAGCTTTATGGAGGGCTCTTTTATAGAGCAACAAACTCTTTTTCCAGGCTAAATGAGCATCTTCTACTTTAGTGAGACGCCATTCCCTCTCCAGCTTACGGGTTATCTGCTTTAAGCTGCGCGTTTGTGAATTATACCACGGAGTCAGGCACTTCTGATTTGAGGCTTTCCTTTTCAGAGGAGCCACAGTATCCAAAGTCGTACGCAGTGAGGATGTAAAACTATCGATGAGATAATCTACCTCACTGGGAGCAGAGTTTAGGTAGCTGCTCTGCACTGTATTGGCACATGGCACTGAAGAGCATAATAATGAAGGAATTAGATCCTTAAACTTAGTTACAGCACTTTCACAAAGACTTCTACTGTAATAAAACTTATTCCCCACTGCTGTGTAATCCATTAAAGTAAATGTAAATGTTACTAAGAAATGATCAGACAGGAGGGGGCTTTCAGGGAATACTGTTAGGTCTTCAGTTTCTATGCCATATGTCAGGACAAGATCCAGAGTATGATTAAAGTGGTGGGTGGGCTCCTTTACATTTTGACAGAAGCCAATTGAATCTAATAATAGATTAAATGCAGTTTTGAGGCTGTCATTTTCAGCATCTACATGGATGTTAAAATCACCCACTATAATGATTTTATCTGAACTGAGCACTAAATCAGATAAAAAGTCTGAGAAATCAGACAGAAACTCTGAGTAAGGACCAGGTGGACGATAGATAATAACAAATAAAACAGGTTTTTGAATTTCCCAATTAGGGTGGGCAAGACCAAGAGTCAGGCTTTCAAAAGAATTAAAACTCTGTCTGGGTCTTTGATTAATCACTAAGCTGGAATTGAAGATTGCAGCTACGCCTCCTCCTCGACCTGTGCTTCGAGCATTCTGACAGTTAGTGTGACTCGGGGGTGTTGATTCATTTAAACTAACATATTCATCCTGCTGTAACCAGGTTTCTGTAAGGCACAATAAATCAATATGTTGATCAATTATTAAATCATTTACTAACAGGGACTTGGAAGAGAGAGACCTAATGTTTAATAATCCACATTTAATTGTTTTATTCTTTTGTGCAGTTGATGAAACTATATTATTTATTGTTTTTGAATTTTTATGCTTAAACAGTTTTCTGCTGATTTTAAGTTTGTTTTTTGGTGGTCTGGGAGCAGGCACCGTCTCTATGGGGATGGGGTTTTGGGGGGATGGCAGGAGGAGAGAAGCTGCAGAGAGGCGTGTAAGACTGCAACTCTGCTTCCTGGTCTCAACCCTGGGCAGTCAGGTTTTAGGAGGGTTGATAAATTTGGCCAGATTCCTAGAAATGAGAGCTGCTCCATCCAAAGTGGGATGGATGCCGTCTCTCCTAACAAGACCAGGTTTTCCCCAGAAACTTTCCCAATTATCAATGAAGCCCACGTTGTTTTTTGGACACCACTCCGACAGCCAGCGATTCAAGGAGAACATGCGGCTAAACATGTCGCTCCGGGTCTGATTGGGGAGGGGCCCAGAGAAAACTACAGAGTCCGACATTGTTTTTGCAAAGTCACACACCGATTCAATATTAATTTTAGTGACCTCCGATTGGCGTAACCGGGTGTCATTATTGCCGACGTGAATAACGATCTTACCAAATCTACGATTAGCCTTAGCCAGCAGTTTCAAATTTCCATGAATGTCGCCTGCTCTGGCCCCAGGAAGACATTTGACTATGGTCGCTGGTGTCGCTAGATTCACGTTTCTCAAAACAGAGTCGCCAATAACCAGAGTTTGTTCCTCGGCGGGTGTGTCGCCGAGTGGAGAAAAACAGTTAGAGATGTGAACAGGTTGGTGGTGTACCCGGGGCTTCTGTTTTGGACTACGCTTCCTCCTCACAGTCACCCAATCAGCCTGCTTTCCCTGCTGCTCGGGATCTGCTGGGGGGAGCTAATGGCGGCTAAGCTACCATGGTCCGCACCGACTACAGGGGCCTGGCTAGCTATGGGATTTTCCAGGGTGCGGAGCCGAGTCTCCAATTCAGAAAGCCTGGCCTCCAGAGCTACAAACAGACTACATTTATTACAAGTACCATTACTGCTAAAGGAGGCCGAGGAGTAACTAAACATGTGACACTCAGAGCAGGAAAGTGCAGGAGGGACAGGAGAGGAAGCCATGCTGCTAGTGAGTCCGCTAAGAGCTAAGCTACTCGCTGCGCTAAGCTAGCGAATTTCTAAAAAACGAATAAAGTGAATAATGAGAATACTGGTATTTAAGCAAAGAGTGTGCTCTATATAAAGCAGGTGAAGATTATTGTGAAATATGCAATTATCCAGATAAATCGACGTATACAAATTAACCAGCTAACAGACACCAAAACACCACTGTGCTCTGAAACAGGAACAGGAAGTGATACAATACCGCAGTGAGAGCCAACACCAAGTGACAGTGGATATAACAAAACATAAAACACTGGGCCACTGGCCCAGGACCATGACACATAGAGCTCGTTGCTTGTTTCTATTGCAAAATCTGGCAATGCTGATTCAGTTGTCATAAACCCCGAGGCCTCACCTTTGGCTGTGAAAAAAAATCTCTTTTAAAAGAAAAGTATCCAGGCAGATTTAGAAGGTTTTGCATCTGAACTCTTCATGTTTCTATATTTATTTAAAAATCTACAACAAAAAGACTTCTGAAAAGTATATTGTGCAGAGATAAATTCATTGCTTTCATCACCTCATTAAAAATAGTATACATTTGAATGATGATATATTACTTGGCTACTTAGCTTGAACAGGTGAGATAAGATTGAAATAATCATTGACAAATGGATAAAATAATTAACTGATTATTCGACTACAAAATTAATCTTAGTTGCAGTCCTGGTCGTCAGGACTTATGATGGTGTGTTTACTGTCTTTTTGTAAAATCCTGTTTATTCACAGAGACACGTTTGTCACGTTATTTTACATTACACATATTTATTCAATATTTCAGGAACAATTTTGTTAAATTATAGATTTCTTTTTTACAGTGTAGATGATTAACACCTATCTAATCTGTCTGTCTGCTTCATGTCCTCCTCTCAGCTCCTGAGGTTCAGATGGTGGAAACAGATAAAGGGGTGCAGTCTGTCGTGCTGCCATTTAAAGCTTCAGTCAGCAACCCTGAGGATGTGACAGTGGAGTGGAAACACAAAGACAAGAAAGTCCACAAGTATCAGAGAGGACAAAACCAGTCTCACATACAAGAACGCTCTGAGATGAAGAAAGAGCAAATAAATACTGGAGACCTCAGTCTGATCCTAAAAGACCTCCAACTTACTGACAGTGGAGTCTACACCTGCACCGTCTGCAACAAGGATGGACTCATGCTGCTACAGAAATCAGTGTTTCTCATTGTCAGAGGTGAGTGGAACAGCTGTTTGTCCTCATTACAATCCTCCATGAATAAGATCAAAGTCAAACAGCTCCTGGTGCATCATGGGAATGTGAGCTACAGAATTTAATACATTTATCTGCCATAAAAACAAGGAAAAAGAAATATTTTTGAAAACTTTTTTTAAGCTAAAAATAATATTGTTATTTGGTTTTTTATTTACCAAATCTGAGTGACACACTGGACGTCTGTGATGAGTTTATTTGTGAACCATTCCATTGTAGATTTGGCTTTATGTTTTGGATCATTGTCTTGTTGGAAGATAAATCTCCGTCCCAGTCTCAGGTCTCTTGCAGACTCCAACAGGTTTTCTTCCAGAATGCTCCTGTATTTGGCCCCATCCATCTTCCCATCAATTTTGACCATCTTCCCTGTCCCTGCTGACGAAAAGCAGGCCCAAACCATGATGCTGCCACCACCATGTTTGACAGTGGGGATGGTGTGTTCAGGGTGATGAGCTGTGTTGCTTTTACGCCAAACATATCGTTTTGCATTGTGGCCAAACAGTTGGATTTTGGTTCCATCTGACCAGAGCACCTTCTTCCACATGTTTGGTGTGTCTCCCAGGTGGCTTGTGACAAACTTTAAACGAGACTTTTTATGGATATCTTTGAGAAATGGCTTTCTTCTTGCCACTCTTCCATAAAGGCCAGATTTGTGCAGTGTACGACTGATTGTTGTCCTATGGACAGACTCTCCCACCTCAGCTGTAGATCTCTGCAGTTCATCCAGAGTGATCATGGGCCTCTTGGCTGCATCTCTGATCAGTCTTCTCCTTGTTTGAGATGAAAGTTTAGAGGGACGGCCGGGTCTTGGTAGATTTGCAGTGGTCTGATACTCCTTCCATTTCAATATGATTGCTTGCACAGTGCTCCTTGAGATGTTTAAAGCTTGGGAAATCTTTTTGTATCCAAATCCGGCTTTAAACTTCTCCACAACAGTATCTGGGACCTGCCTGGTGTGTTCCTTGGTCTTCATGATGCTCTCTGCACTTGGAACAGAACCCTGAGACTATCACAGAGCAGGTGCATTTATACGGAGACTTGATTACACACAGGTGGATCCTATTTATCATCATCAGTCATTTGGGACAACATTGGATCATTCAGAGATCCTCACTGAACTTCTGGAGTCAGTTTGCTGCACTGAAAGTAAAGGGGCCCAATAATATTGCACGCCCCACTTTTCAGTTTTTTATTTGTTATAAAAGTTTGATACATCCAGTAAATTTCATTCCACTTCATGATTGTGTCCCACTTGTTGTTGATTCTTCACAAAAAATTCTAATTTTATATCTTTATGTTTGAAGCCTGAAATGTGGCTAAAGGTTGAAAAGTTCAAGGGGGCCGAATACTTTCGAAAGGCACTGTATATATATATATATATATATATATATATATATATATATATATATACATCTGTTGCTTCAGAACTGCTTTAATGCCACAAACTGGGATGTGTTCAAGAATGCTGCTCTCGGTGAAGACAGTTCTGTGGATTTGGAGGAATATGCATCAGTGGTTACCAGTTACATTAGCACATGCATTGATAATATTGTCCCTACCAAATGCTGCAAGACATATCCAAACCAGAAACCATGGATGAACTGTGAGGTACGCTCCATGCTGCATGCACACTCAACTGCATTTGCCTCTGCTGACACGGAGGGCTACAAAAAGGCCAGATATGATCTATGTAGATCCATCAGAGAAGCCAAGAGGCAGTGCAGACTGAAGCTGGAGGGACATTACAACCAATCTGATTCCCAACGCATGTGGCAGGGCTTGCAACACTTCACTGCCTTTCAGCAGAGGAACAGCAGGGTCACAGCCAACCACAATGCCCTACCGAATGAGTTGAACAAGTTCTATGCTCGCTTTGACACCCTCAGCTCCAGCCAATGTAGAGAGATTCTACTACTGGAGGCAGCACAGAGCTCTTCATTCACTGTAACATTGACTGAGGTGTGCAAGGCTGGTTGAAAAGCTCTTCACCCTTGAACACCCTCCCTTTGCCACTGGGTCCTGGACTTCCTCGCAGAGGAGGCAAAGGAAATGGCTTACAGGGAAGAGGTGGCCCAGCTGGTGTCCTGGTGCCAGGAAAATAATCTCTCCTTAAATACAGAGAAGACTAAGGAGATGATTATTGACCCGAGGAAGAAAAGAGACCAGCATGCTCCATTATCCATCAACGGGACTCAGGTGGAGACGGTGAAGATTTTCAAATTCCTCGGTCCCCACATCAGTGAAGCTCTCACCTGGACGTACAGCACAGCGCAAACTGTCAAGAAGGCTCAACAGAGACTCTTTCTCTTAAAGAAGCTGAGGAAATTCAGATTATCCCCCAAGCTCCTCAGCAACCTTTACAGATGCACAGTGGAGAGCATCCTCATGAACTCCATCACAGTGTGATATGGAAACTGCACCACTCAGGACAGGAAGGCTCTCCAGTGTGTCATCAAAGCAGCACAATTCATCTGTGGAGCTGCCTTCTCATCACTACAGGACACTTATAATACCTGGCATCGTAGCAGCTAAGATGAGTAGGCATGTGGCACAATACATGAGCGAGGCCCTGAAAGGGATAGGCAGAGAGACCAAGTGGAGTATAACACCAGCTACTAGTAGATAGAGCAGTCACTCGAGACTGTAAGACCCGACTAATCAACCTGTGCATCACCTGGATTGACTACAAGAAAGCCTATGACTCGATGCCGCACACATGGATCCTGGAATGCCTAGAGCTGTATAAGATCAACAGGACCTAAGAGCCTTCATCAAGAACTCAATGGATATGTGGAGAACAACACTAGGGGCCTACTCCAAGCCCATCGCACAAGTCAACATCAAGTGTGGGATTTACCAAGGAGATACCCTGTCCTCACTGCTGTTCTGCATAGGCCTGAATCCCCTCAGCCAGATCATCAGCAAGACTGGCTATGGATACTGACTACGGAATGGAGCAACCATCAGCCACCTCCTGTACATGGAAGACATCAAGCTGTATGCTAAGAGTGAACGAGATACTGATCCACACCACTAGGATCTACAGCAATGATATCGGAATGTCATTCGAACTGGAGAAGCGTAGTTGGATGGTAACTAAGAGAGGAAAAGTAGTCAGAACTGAGGGGATTACACTACCAGGAGGCAACATTGCAGACATTGAGGACAGCTACAAGTACCTTGGAATCCCACAGGCAACTGGGAACCATGAAGAGGCCGCTAGGAAAGCTGCTGCCTCCAAGTACCTGCAGAGATTAAAGAAAGTCCTGAAGAGTCAGCTGAATGGGAAGAACAAGATCCAGGCTATCAACACCTACGCCCTGCCAGTTGTCAGATACCCTGCTGGGATAATAAGCTGGCCAAAGGAGGAAATAGAAGCCACTGTTATTAAGACAAGAAAGCTCCTTACCATGCATGGAGGGTTTCAGCCCAAATCCAGCACCCTGAGACTGTACACTAAGAGGAAGGAAGGTGGCTGAGGACTAGTGAGTGTTAGAACCACTGTCCTAGATGAAACAACGAAGATCCATGAATACATCAGGAAGATGACCACAAAGGATCATGTGCTTAGTGAGTACCTCAGGCAGCAGAAACCTGAGAAAGAAGAGGAGGAAGAACAGGAATCATCATGGAAGGACTGGCCTCTGCAGGGCAGGTACCATCGGCAGATAGACGAAGAGGCTGATGTAGAGAAATCCAACCAATGGCTGGACAAAGCTGAACTGACAGACAGCACAGAGGTACCAATCATGGCAGCACAAGGGTAACTCTGAGCACAAGATCGATAGAGGCTGGGGTCTCCCACACCAGGCAAGACCCCAGGTGCAGGCTGTGCAGAGATGCCCCTGAGACAATCCAGCACATAACAGCAGGGTGCAAGATGCTAGCAGGCAGGGCATACATGGAACACCATAACCAAGTGGCTGGTATAGTATACAGGAACATCTGTGCTGAGTATGACCTGGAAGTCCCGAGATCAAAATGGGACATACCCCCAAGGTGGCTTGAGAACAACAGAGCTAAGATCCTGTGGGACTTCCAGATACAGACGGACAAACTTGTGATGGCTAACCAACTGGACACATACACACACATATATACATAGTTTTTGAAACGTGTATGTTGGGTGTTACCCCCCCCCCCACCAAGCATACAATTTGTAAACTTTGTAAAATGTTGGTAGTTTTCAGTGATCCCTAACATTCACAACTATGGGCAATTTAGAATCACCGATTAACCCAAAGTGCATGTCTTTGGACTGTGGGAGGAAAAAGGGAGAAGCCAGGAAGAACATGCAAAATCCACATGGGATAGCAACCTCCATTTCCTGTGTGAGCTCGATCGGTTCAAATCATTCAAAATTAACAAAGAACAAGTACACCAACATCTTTCTTTGTTTTACTTGTGCAAGGAGGAAAACCCTCATCCTCTGAGCTCAGCTCTAGAGTCAAGGGAAGTGACCTCTCACTGAACAAAGAGGAAGTGGTCTCCTGAGTGTCAGCTTCCTTGGAGCGGTTTTATTCCAGAGTTTCACAGTAAAATCACGTGGGTTACATAAACTCAGTTTACAGCATGTAATAAACAACATTATTGGCTCTTTCCTTACCATATATGGTAAAAGCATCCTGTGGAATGTGTGTACGTTACATGGTGTACGTGGCATACGTGAAAGTCTGTGGTTTATATGTGTGAATGTGTATGAATGTGTTTCCTGCAGGCTTCAAAATAAAACAACAGTATAGTATAAAACTTATAAAAACAGAAGATATGATAACTCAATTGTAAACAGAAGAATGTTACACAATAATTCTAACAGAGCTAACAGTGCTAATCAGCATATATTAGGACCCTCACAGAGCAGTGTTTCAGATCCAGGGTCAGTTTGGACACGTTGAGCTGAAACTGGACAAACTGTGACGTTCTTCCAGCATCAGTTCATTCATATCTCTGTGTTCAGGTCCTGCTGAGCTCACCCATGAGCAGGCGGTCGAAGGTAAGAGGAAGACTGTCAGGAGGACAGGTAACCATTACAACAGCAACACACATTCAGCATTGCAAAATGTTATAATTTAATATTAAACTTTGTCTGTGTGTGTATAAATATATATATTTTCCTTCATTGTGCTGCTACACCGTTCCAGTAAACCAGTATAATATGGCTCTGATTTCCCCTCTTTAGAAATGTATGGCCCCATTATTTTCTTTATAAAAATAATGGGCCATGAATTCTCCTCTTTTTCAAAGTTTTCCTCATATCGCTTATAACTTCATCAGCACAGCAGAAATCCACATGAAAATTTTGAAAAAATTATTTAAGCTCTGTTAAAATCATGAGATAGAGTCTTGTCTTTAAATGTGTGATGTAGAGGAGCACACTGGTATCCTGGACATCTGAACTGTTTCTGATTCACTGGAGGAAGCTTCACAGGAAAATTCACAAAGTGCATTCTGGGTAAACCTTGAAGGTATCATGTGGGATAGGCGTCTGCTCAGAACAAATCACAGCAGATGAAGGGTCTCCTCCTGTAAAAATGTAACTTCTTTAAGTTAAAGCAGCTGTTGAAGATGTTTCCATCTGAGCTGAGGCTTTCAGTTTGAACTGATGTCCTGTGGAGTGACCCAGGGAGGAGGTCAGCTCCATGTCTGTAACCTGCCTCTGTGAGTCAGCCTTTAGTGCAGATTTGTGGGGAGCTTTGTCAGCAGGAGGATCTTCTCAGGTTAGAGAGCTGCTCCAAAGTCCTGCTTCACAGTAACTGAGAGCCAGTAAAACCATCCTCCTCTTCTCTCACTTATTCTCCCTCATTGGTGACTGAGTGTTACATCAAAGCTCACAGTCAGGTGACCTTTTACTCTCTCACACTTCAACAAGACGTCTGTAGAGGGCGCTGGAGGCATGCATGTGAAATTTGTCTTCAAGACAGATAACCGTGTACATACACATGACACATCTGATGTTTCATACTCTAACAATGTCGTGTGTGTGTGTGTGTGTGTGTGTGTGTGTGTGTGTGTGTGTGCGTGTGTTACAGAGCAATCAGCTGATCCAGGTCGAAGGTGTATTCTTCAGTGAGAGCAGGTAACATTTCCATAATGAAACTGTAAACAAATGTGAACTTTTAAATTTGCAATTTAATGTTATTACAGTGGAGAAAATAAGTATGATACATTCATGGTTTTGCAAGTTTTCCCACCTACAAAGAATGGAGACATCTTTCATTTTTATCGTACGTACACTTCTACTGTGAGAGACAGACTCTAAAAAAAACATCCAGAAAATCACATTTTAGGATTTTAAATAATTTATTTGCATTTGATTGCATAAAATAAATATTCGCTTACCTACCAACCAGCAAGAATTCCTGCTCTCACAGACCTGTTAGTTTTCTTTCTGCTCTGCACTAATTATTAATTTATTAATTGCACTCGTTTGAACTCGTTACCTGTGGGTTTTTTGTTTTTGCCTGTCATGTCTGGCAGTTTTCACAATCAGAATGATGTTCCAAATGCACTGTTGTACCAAACATATTTATTTTTATAAGAAGAGCTCTTATAAGTTTTCTGTAGGCTGTTTTTGTCAATGTTAATGTATTATTATTTCTTATTATTATTATTATTTATTCTTGCCAGATCTGACAGGCAGAAAGGAAGAGAAGAAGAGACAGAGCAAAAAGAGATAGATAGATACGCACACATACACATTCACCACCACAGCCACCAGGGGAGCGGGCCAAAAGCTACACTAACACATCCTGTCGTGCGCCTCAGGACCCACAGGCACCCACAGGCACCCACATCCCAGGGGTGGCAGTGATGATCAATGGAGAGCAGTGGGAAGGGGTTAACGCCCACCCTCCTCAACAGTGTCCCACAGGGGCCGAGGCTCAGCAAGCCACAGAGCCAGGGCCAGCTGTTACCTGCATAAAAGACACATGTCCACACACAATCAATCCCACTCCAAGCTCTCCGCCATGCCCCAGACCAAAGAGCTGTCTAAGGACACCAGGCACAAACCTGCACAAGGCTGGGATGGGCTCCAGGACAACAGGCAAGCAGCTCGGTGAGAAGGCAACAACTGTTGGTGCAATTATTGGAAAATGGAAGAAACACAAGATGACTGCAGTGATGGGCAAATGAAGCTTTTGTGAAGAACTGAACCACTTGAGCTAGTTGTTTTAAAAATGGGTTCATTCCTCAAAGCTTCAAATACAGCGTCCTTTCCTAGAGACGTGCAAGGTTTTTAATTACACATGCAGGCAAACACACCTCAGTGATCTACTTCACTTTAGCAGAAAATACCTTTGGTTCTGCAGCATCTTTGCCTTCTTTGGGCCATACATTATGACCGAATATCCTGATATCAGGTTCTACTTAGAAATAAAGATCGATGAATGTGTATGTTGAGTTGGGTGTGGTTGTGTACCAGTGCCGGGGCCTAGAAGTGATTCTGGTAAACCGTCAGGTGACTCAGGAGGGCACATGGTCCATAGTGCAGGTGGAGCGCTGCTGACAGTACCTCCTTAATCCCGCTGACATGCCTTCTGTAGTGGAAGCAGAGTCTGGGGATGAGGGGGGTGACTCGCCCATCACTGCGGGTGCTTGTCAATAATCCTGTTCATAACTTTTATGGGCAGAATTTCCAGTCATAGCCAACCTTGGATAGGGTACCACCTTCTGCCACATACATGACAAGATCTTATTAGTAATAGATAAAGATCTATATCATAGATTAGTTAAGTAACTGTCATATAGATGATGTCATACTTTTTAAATTGTTTTTTAGTAATTATAAATTCATATTAATTCATAAAGGGGAATATTGAAATGTGTGTCAGGGGAAGCTTTTGTGTCACTAGATGGGTGTAAAGTGGATCTTTTTCATTTGGGTTCTTTTTATTTTTAATTGAATATAAATAAATAAAGAGGACTCATCATTTCATTTGACGTTACAGCGTGTATCTTATTTTTTCTTTTCAATTTTAAATGTTAAAAAGATGTTTATGGTTTGAATAGTTTTAACTTTGTTTGAAATAAATAAATAAAATTCATGTAATCTTTTAACTTTGTGCGTGAAATACTTTAAACATATAACATTTTTTCATAGTTTGCAACATTAACGATCACAGATGGCTGAGACTGATCCATTGAAAAGAAATATTATGACCCGAGACGTCCTGCAAGCTTCAGCAGGGTCGAGAACAGACATGGCTTCTCTCTTTGGCTCTTCAGGCAGTGTCAGAGTTATTTACCTGGTTTCAGGATTTGATTGGTTTTGCAAATTGAGAAACCTCTGCAAAAGTAAATTAAACGTTTATTTTTTTCATCAGGTAACAGTTCAACTTTATGCAGTAGCTGTAACATCTCACGTTCCAGATCATCTTGTGCTTTCTGGAGAACGTTTGTTCCTCTTGTACCCTGTAGAAACACATTCTGGGGAAGCATTATGACACTCATATTTTTATGGTGCCTATATTGAGTGAAAACACACACAAATTCTGGATGGTTAGAGGCTTGAAAGATGACATCATCTAGGACAATTAGATGGTTCAGGTGAGGTGGAAACAGATTGTGACTCATTTCATTATTTCATTATTGAGGGTTTTTATTGAAGCTTTCTTGCCGCTACCTCTAGGTGGCCGTACAATTTGGGCTTTTAACGTCAATGAGGGGTCCATAAAAACACTCCGGTTTGATTGTACGGTAGTAAGAGCTGTTCAAATTGTATGTTTAGGGCAGGTGCTAAAGCAGCAGCAGGTGCAACACCTGCAGCAGGTGCAGCAACAGGTGCTGCAGCAGCAGGTGCTGTAGAACAATTTGGTTGATCTAAACAGAGATTTTCACAAGCCTCTGATTTAGCAGGTTTATCTCGGTTATTAATTCAAACGGTATAGACTGTAAGTGAGCTAGAGCTTTATTGACAGCATCAAAAGCATTAAAAGTATCATGATAGGGTGGGTGATTTTTGAGGGGGTTCAGTAGGGTTATCACATGTATTATAAACATGGGGAAAGTTTGGGTCCGATAGTTGTATCCAGTTTAAAGAGTTCACAGCATCATTAAGAGCAGTAAAACTAAAAGAGCTGCTTTCAGGACTGGATTGACTAGCGTGCTCTCTAACAAGGCTAAAGCTGCATTTATATCTCTAAAATAATCATTATTAGAGATATTATTGTTGTTCAATAAATCCACTCAAATAAATTCTTATTTCATTAAGGTTAATAACGCTAACATAACTGTAAATGTTTTACAAAGAACCCTGGTGTATAGGGTCCACCTCCTTCTACATATTGGTCTGTGACCTCCAATAACACCTTCACCTCCTGAAAGATAGATTTTTTAATTAATAAAACAAACATAATAAACATACACACCTATCTTTATTACTTATGTGGTGGAATTGGGGGCAGGAATGTCACCTCTGTCAACTGTGAGAGGTTTTCCTGTGAGCGGTTGCACCACAGAGAATCTGTCTTTGTCCTTCCATTAACTTATCACCCTTACAGGCTGAGCCGAGCCCTCGTCATTGTTGCTGAGAGGATAAAGGCCACTGGTTGTGAAGGCAGCAGTCTAAATAAGCTATGTCTGAAATGGTTTAAACATTTGTTGTATTTAAAACGTTTTGTTTTTTGTCTAAAAAAACACATATCAATTTCTGCCTCCCCAATCAATCCAATGTGTGAAAGGAAATAAAAATGTTATATGACCCTCTTTTTCATCAAGACATATGGTTAAAAAAAGAAAACTTACCAGCATTTGGATCAATGTGGTTTTCATCCTGGTCATGAAACACTGGACCAGCTCTTTATCCTCTCGAGGATATTTGAGTGTGCAGGGGAGTTTGTCAACCAGTCTGCATGTGCTTTGTGGACTTGGAGAAGGCATTCGACTGTGTCCTGTGGGAGGTTCTGCGGGAGTATGGGGTGTCTGGCCCGTTGTTGTGGGCCATTTAGTCACTGTAGAACCGGAGTGAGAGCTTGGTCCATATAGTTGTCAATAAGTCGGACTCTTTTCCTATGGGTGTGGACTCTGTCAGGGCTGCCCTATGTTACTGAGTCTGGGGTGAATTTTTATGGACAGAATTTCAAGGCGTAGGTGGCGGAATGCTCCTTCCTTGGTGGCGTCCAGAGTTTTGCCTCTGCTCTTTGCAGATGATGCAGTCCTGTCGGCTTCATCAGGCAGTGGCCTCCAACTCGCAGTGGAATGGTTCACAGCTGAGTGTAACGTGGCTGGCATGAGAATCAGCACCTTTAAGTCTGAGGCCAGGGTCGTCTGCCGGAAAAGGGTGGAGTGCCCTCTCTGGCTCATGTGCAAATTCCTGCCCCAAGTGGAGGAGTACAAGTATATCAGGGACTCTCCCTTAGAGATAAGGTCAGGAATGCGACCATTCGGGAGGGGCTCCACATCGAGCCAGTTGAGTTGGCTCAAGATCTGGCTAGGATGCCTCCTGGCTGCCTCTTGGGTGAGGTGTTCCGGGCATGTCCCACTGGGAGGAGGCCCTGGGGTAGACCCATGACACAGGCAACTTTTCCACAGTCAGTATTTGAACCGTTCAGTGATTGTTCTACCGTCAATGTATTCGGTGCTTAGCAGAAAAACAGGCCGAATGCTAACACAGTTTAGACATTTTATGTAAAATGTGCTCGCAGCACAAGAAAGGGGAGCCTGTTCTCCCACATTTGCTCTCTTTGGCTTCCGTGTCCAGAGGAGGACCCACCCACACTCATGCATAAAGGAGCAGTTCACAGAAACTTGGTGGAAAAACAGGCCTATTTTTAAACGTTTACCCGGTTCACTGAATCCAGCACCGGCACTGGCACGAGCACCGGCACAGTGGTGGAAAAGTAGCAACTCAGGGGAAGCCTGGGCTTCTCTGCTCAGGCTGCTGCCCCCGTGACCCAGCCCTGGATAAGCGGAAGAGAATGGATGGATTGAATATTCCAGGCTTCCAGTGTGTCAGCCTAAAACCCTGCAGCCTGCTGTTACACTCTCTGTGCTGATGACTCACTCTTTGTGAAGTAAACCTCATAAAGATTTCCTGTTTGTGTGCACACTGATTTAGTTCAGATTTCCACAGCAAATGTTGGAGCAAACGGATGATCAGATGTTTGCTTTGATATCAGCGGATCTTCTGATTATAAAGCAGATCAGAACAGCCTCAGTGTCAGTCTGACTGTCACTCTTCTTTACCTACAGCTTCATATTCATTCATTTTTATCTCTGCTGTATATGTAAAGGTATGCACTCATAGTAGAAGGCTCACTGTGAGCCTGTGACACTTTTACTTTCACTTTGTTGTTGCTGTAAACTCAACTGTCAAACATGATCCTCAGTCGGTGAGTTTCATGTGTAACAGGAAAAACTGCTCAGTCTTCATGTTTCCAAATGTCACTGAAACATCAGGAAACTGTTTATGGCCGTTGTTCCAGGAGTACAGGAGGGGTGGGGGTGGCTCGGGAGGTGGAGTAGGCCATCCACCAACTGGAAGGTTAGGCTGAGAGATACCAGCTAGATATAGTGAAGGTCACCTCTGGGCTCTGGAACCACTTAAAGGAACAAATCTATTTAAAATGACTGACAGCTCACTACAGCTGACTGATGACTGTGCTTCTGTTCCCACATCCATCTTCTCAGGACGCTGCAGTGACTTCCTGTGAGTCCTCTTTAGACCGGCCTCACCAAAGGCTCAGGTGGTCAGTCCAGTAACCTAAGATACCTCTGCACAGGGATTAATCCAGCACATCTCACCACCTTCATTTAAAGGTCCCGAAGTGCACGCTCTGAAACATTGTTCCCTCATCTCAATAAAAATATTGGCACTGACAACTAACAGATTCACTGAGCCATAAAAACACAAAGAGGAGAAGTGGGCAAAGTCCAGCACACACACACACACACACACACACACACACACACACACACACACACCAGCTACTTAAAAGTGAGGACAGCAAATCAGTCCGGCAGCCACTGCATGATGGGAAAGTTACTGTAAGTTTCAGCTCACTCTCAGGTGTGGCAGGTGTGCCAGCACAAGAGCAGGTCCAATAAAGCTGCATTCTGAGGTTCTCCTGGATGATCAAAGGCAGCCACACTTCAGACTGGTTTCATTTTATGATCCTGCAGGACTGATTACCACTGATAACGTATGTTTAATGGACTGATCATAGTGGAAGCATAGTGAAGGATGATATGGACCAAATGGCAATATACAATATATATCTCAATACTTTTTCTTCCCAAAGGTATAAACAAAAAGGCACTTCAGAGTCAAAGCTACACGTCCCAGTTTTCACACAGACATTTTTATTAACATTCAGCTGTAGATGTTCATGAGAAACTGCTCAAAAATAAACCACTGGCATATTTAAATAATAATGCTTCTCAAATATATTATTGCTTTTTCCCTCTATAAAGAGACTCACAGCTGTGCTGTTAAAATGTGAACAGAAACGATCCAGAGCAACAATATCAAAAGGCTGACTGATTCTTTAAAAAGCCAGTCTGCAGTAAAGTAAACATCCTCCTGTGTGTACTCCTGTACCTCTAGTACTCTGTGCAGATAACAAAACAGGGAAACAGACTGAACAAATAAAATTCCCAACGTCAGTCAGCAGGAATGTAGCCAGCTAAGTAAATCCATAGACATATGCTGATATATCCCAGCAACAGGCCCACAAGAAAAACATGCACTCTCTATATTAAGGTCACATGACTTATGGTACAAACCAACTAACTATGGAGTTTCAGTATGACCGCACCCTCTTACCTGCAGCCAGGTACTCTTGGGGTTCCGGGCGATGCCAAAGCGTACACACAAACACAGTATGAAGGCTGTATGTACACAAAGCATGGTGACAGCGGAAGATTTCAGGTTACCAAAACTCTCCAAAAGTCAACAACATCACTGGAAAAAGTTGCAAAATTTTGTTGCTAATTGTTTTTTGTAAAAAAAAAGTTGCTGGGGGGCTTAAAAGCCACTAAATTTAGCGACAAAGTTGCTAAGTTGGCAACACTGCCATGCTGTTGCTTCCTGCATGATCTGAAGCAGTGAGGGAGAGCGGGGGGCAGTGTGAAGATGTGCAGAGACAAACTGGGAGAAGAAGAGAAAAATAAACTGGTGGATCTACAAGTATGACTGTAATGCAACATGGGCTATATCAAAATAAAAAATATTGTCTCATCTTATATCATATATCTTAGTCGATATGTGAAAACATATCAATATTTCTTAAAAATTCAATACATCGCCCAACCCTACCGAAGTGGGTTGCTTAGGAACTGCGGTCAAGCCAGCTGCATGTAGAATTTTGTTGGGCTTGGAGATATTACAGTATTAATGGGAGAAGAAGAAGAAGAAGAAGGAGGAGGAGGAGGAGGAGGAGGAGGAGGAGGAGGATCCTGAAGTGTCGACTGGTTTAGTGCACAGTCCAGCAGAGCTTTTTCTGTATTGCAAGTTATAATACATGCAGATTCCACTCTGTACTATTATTGCCATGTAATATTACTGCACATTTCAAAATTACTGCAAAGTCTCTAAATACTCAGTCTAAAGAATTTAGATTCTTCAGATGATCAGTGTATTATTCATTCATAATTTCAAACTTTAGAGAAATTCTTTGATGGGTGAGCTTTTATGTTCATGTGTATCATGTGTCCGAGTATCACAGTACTGCACACATAAAGCATAATAAATCAGTTCATTCTGACCTCAGATCTGTGTGTGGAAAGCTTCTGCTTGTGTAACTGCTGTGTTAGAGCTGCACATGGGAACTGTTGATTCTGACTTTCTATCACATTCTGACTGTGAGCATGTACTTTGAAGAGTTCCCATATTATTTGTGTTCTGAGGAAAGTCAGTAACTTTATTGTTTCCACTGACCGGCCATCCATCCACCCATCCATCCATCCATCCATCCACCCATCCATCCATCCATCCATCCATCCATCCATCCATCCATCCATCCATCCATCCATCCATCCATCCATCCATCCATCCATCCATCCATCCATCCATCCATCCATCCATCCATCCACCCATCCATCCATCCATCCATCCATCCATCCACCCATCCATCCATTCACTTCTGCTTTTCCTGCTCAAGGTTGCGGCTGACATAGGGTGAGAGGCAGGGTACACCTGTACAGGTCACCAGCCTGTTGCAGGGCCAACACAGAGAGCCAGACAACACTCACATTCACACCTGTGGGCAATTTAGAGTAGCCAATTAGCTTAACCCCAGTCACTGCATGTCTTTGGACTGTCTCCACGCAGACAGGGGAGAACATACAAACCCCACACAGAGAGATTTTACTCAATGAATAAAATGACAAATGTTTAAAAATAAAGTCCAGTAAATTAATTAATAACCAGTGACTGAAAAAAAAATTACATCAGACAGAGAACTACATGCAGATAGTGCCGGACCAAGTTCACGACCTAAGCCTTGGTTAGGAATATGTGAGAGGAGAAAGTGAGGAGGTCTTTAATGGAGCTTTAATTGCGATTGGAGCATAAAATTGTTCTGTTTTGCTTAGAGCAGTGCTGTTCTGGGGAAGGCTGGGAAGGCCTGTCTGCCTCAACAAGATTTGCCCACATGCACATGTGTGATAGCTTCTGATTCTTTAAGATATTAAATGTCATAATTGTGTAGTTAAAGTGTTTCAGGTGTCTTCCTTCACAAACAAATCACACGACCTGTCATCAGTTTGGGGCGAGGCTCTAATAATAACATATGGAGTGCAGTGTTAATAACATGAGAGCCTGAGGTTACAGCTTTAAACACAAAGAAACACTTTTGAAACTGTGGCCTCTGGTCAGCCTGAATGTGATAAACTGATTTATTATCTTTTATGAGGGCTGTACTATGATCAGAGAATGACCTTTGACTGACACGTAAACATAAAAAGCACAGACAGCCACCCAATACTTTCTGTAATGACAGCTGGAAATGATAATTAATAATAACACACTGAATAAGAGCGTCTTCAGAGACTCACACTGTAATGTGACAGAACTGAACTGAGGTTACAGAGTTATGACGGACACATTCAGTTTGTTTTTGATGCTGAAAGTAATTTATTAATTGTTCTTGTTTTAATAATGTATATAATGATAAGTGCTAACAAAGGTGTCACCCATAGATGGAGGGATAACCCCAGTAGACCACATATGTCTTAATTTACAGAGCTCCCATGTGAGCACATAAATAAACAGCTTGCTGAAGCTAGCATAAAGTTCTATTTGATTTATTATTTTTAGATAAAGTAAGAACATTATAATATTGTCACGGGTCATGCTGCTGTGCAGGCAGGATGGAGGAAGGACCCCAAATGCAGACTCCGGGAAGGTGCTTTTAACACTCACGTTTATTTACAAAATCACAAAAACACGAACGGGAACTCTCCTCGGGAACACACACTGGAAAGGGAGAGACTCAAGGAAGACAGCAGGGCAAAACCACAATGACGCGACAACGAGGCACAGAAAACACCGGACTTAAATACACGAGGGAACGCAGATGATGCACATTACACAGACGAGACAGGAGGAAGCAAAACCGAACAGGACCCACGGAGACCACAAGGAAACACCAGGGAAACAAGGACGCAGACCTAAAATACAAAACATAAGCACCGGGCCACCGGCCGGGACCATGACAAATATATAAACTGTAACGCGCTGTATTCCTGGCAGTGTGATTGGAGGCTGAGCCTCATGTTTAAAGTGAAAGTGAAAGTGCGCTGGTGTTTGAGCGCCAGTCTGAGAGCCGCAGTCACGGATTGTTGTGTCGGTGAGGATCAGATTGAAGTTTCTCCTGCAGGATGAAGATGCTGCTGCTCCTCTTACTCGGTAAGAAAGCCGCTCTGATCCTCTCTGAATGCGCACATAGCGGGACTCTGGAAACACTGCTGTCTGCGCTCTGCTCTCCTCGGTCCTCCTCCTTTCGAAACGGATCGGCCTCCATCGAGTCCTGCTTTTGCTTCTGACTCCACATTTGAACCTCAGCTCAAATATCTCCGAGTTTATCGCTTCAGTTTTCCATGAGAAGAATCAGTTTATGATCAGGAGGCTGCGCACGGAGCAGCAGGGAGGTGTTAGCAGAGACAGCTCCACCTGCAGCCTCGCTGCTGCGTCCTCAGGTGTCTCCACGTGCCGTGGCTGTTTGCCCTGAGCTGCCATATTGTTAACTACACCTGCAATAATTCATGACATAAACGATCGCGACAACAACAAAAATAGTTGACTTCCCTTAGCAAGAAGTAGTAGTAGTACTTAAAGTGCATTTTATTAAGTATACTTCAGTATAACTACAGACCATGTACTTTAAGTGTACTAGAAAGTATACAAATTTAATACTGTTTCAGACTAAATTAGAACATTTCAAGTTTATAAAAATGTCCTTTAAAGTTCATTTTAAGTTTGCAAAAGTACACTTTAAAGTATACAACAAATACACTCATCTATATACTCTCAGTGTACTTGGTACATCCCTCTCCTATGGTTAAAGTATACAACAAGTACACTTATTGATATACTGCCATTGTGCTAGTTATATACTTTGAGTCCCTATGTTTTTGTATACTTTAAGTGTGTGTTATGAAGGTTGGTAATTTCACTAGTTTACTTGTTATACCTTCAGTTTGATTGGCATATTACTTGTAGCTTACTATTTCTATACTGTATACTGTATGTACACAAGAGTGTGACGCATTTACAAAATCAGCAGACAGAATGTTGAAAACAAGTTTCATGTATTTTCAAACATTTCAAAAACACAGACCTATGAAAACAAGTCCTTCCTGACTGGAGAAAATGAAAGGAAAAAGTGCACTTTTGCATGTAAAAGTGTAACCATAACGGTTTCAACTGAGGACTAAAGTCCTTCCTTATTAAGAAAAAAAAAGGTAAAAGTAAAGTGCACACCTTTGGAACCAAAAATAAATAAGATAGAAACAAAATCTGTACTTTTATGACTTCTTTTCATTTACTTGCTTGGCGTAGCTTGTGTTGTTGCATATCGTTATTATGATTCATCTCACATTTTCCATAGTGGTGCCAGGGAATTTCACCTGAGCTGTGAGTGAAGGAGCACATACAGGACAAAACATTACCTCAGTGTTATTCACCGTCCACAATTAACACACATCATGCAGGGAGGATGGTTTATCAGGTACATTTCCTATAAAAACTTCTAAAGGGACTGACACACCTCACAGCCCAGGCAGTCAGACTGAATAAGACAGAGCGGGAACCGAATGGTAAAACATCGGGCAGCATGCTGGCAGTGACATCACATGTAAATCCTCTGTAACTTACAACAACTCAAAAGCATCAATTGTTTACCAAAATATAGAAACATTAGTGTGTATTGTTATTTATTTTATCTGTAGTACTGATAGTGTGAGTGAGTGAGTGTCTGATTATAACTATCTCTTCATATTATTCCAGTTTTTCCTTAAATGAAATGCACTCAACAAATAAAGCATCAAGCTTGGTGTTATCCAGCTGTGGCTTTGATTCCACATCTCTGTGGGCCCCTGACTGCCTCCCAGTCAAACTTGAGTTGGACAGATCCCATAGTCTGCTTTCAGGCTCTCGAATTCTCTCTGAAGCTCTTTCACTTTCTTCTGTGCCCCACTCCAGTTTCTGGGCAGCTGCTCCTCAGTTGAGTTAGCTGACTACACCTAAACACATGAAATCAAAGAATCAGGCAGAAAATCCACACCATAATTATTGCTTCAACACAAAATACCACAATAGTCAAATATTTTACCTCTTAACATATTTTGTTTGTCAGCTGCTTCTTCGGCTCTTCCATCATTTGGTTTGCCGACTCTTTTCAGCACACGCTGACTTCTTTCTCTTCTGTCAAAATTATAATTCAGTTTTATATGTTTATAACAGCCATATATAATAACATCCATGGTGTTAGGTATATTATCATGTTTTCTGTATTTTATCATATCTTTTGTATATGTTTCATCTTGTTTTATATACTGTTGTTTCTCCTTACTTAAATAAGATTTAGTGTCGCTTCCTTCAGAAAGGCTCTGAATGTGTTACTTCATGGTTTGAGTTCTCACAGAGCACACATAAAAGTCTCGTTCACATTCCTGAGTTTCTTTATTGCCGTACCAGCTTGGGAAGGAGCCAGGAAGGAACTGGTTGTAAAAGTCATATCTTTGTGTGAAACCATGCAAATGCATTCCAATGTTAATTACCTACTTTGAACTACATTTAGTGTGGAGTCATGGATTATACACCACATGACCCTTACTTTGAAAGTTCTCAATAAAAACCGTGCGCGGAGGGAACATCCTCTGAGAGAGAGCACTTCCTGTTTGAGTGAGAGCAGAGAATTTACTTTTCTGTAATCTTTGTTATTTGTGAATGATTTGAACCGATCACATGGTAATGATGATTTAGTTGCATTTACAGAATCAGCTGCACCACTGATGGACCATACCTAGATTCAAGAATGTGTAACTCAAAACAAAATTCATATAACTATGGAGTTCAGTTTTATGCACACCAGAAATGATAAAGAAATATCACTTACAATCAGCTAGTGTCATACCAAGGTATTTATCAAGATTCCTACCTTTTTAGATGGAACTCGATAATCCTCTTCCACATCTTTCCTCTTGCTGTTCGGTGTACTCTTCCTCTTGGTTGCTTCTTGCCAGATGTCTTCACCCTTTATGAATTCCTGTCTCTTCGTGCAGAGATCCCTGTAGTTGTCTGTGTAAGAAACAAATTAGCATCTAACGCCAAAACAAGGGCTAATTTTCTCATCCTCGACATTTTAAATTGTAAACAACAACAATAACTGCTAGTTGACAATGATATTACAAGTTAGCCTAACCTCTTTGATATGCAACGTACTAGTGCTCAAAAACGAACGTCATGTTTCCAAAGTGTTTGTTCTGATTTGTAGCTCTGATTCTGTGGCTCGTTCATTGCTTCGTAACACCAAACAGTTCAATGGTTTTTATGGTTAATTAAAGAGGAAAACCCCTCAGGAATGAACTAATCATGGAGGTCCTGATTTTATTGCTTGTATTCCAAGTCAGTAAACTCCTTATTACCATCTTTTAGTGAAAGATCTGGGTGTTATTTTTGATGACAAATAAGCACATAAGTGCTGTTACTAAAAGTAGTTTTTATCAACTTTGAGTTATTGCTAAAGTAAAACCTTATCTTCAGTATAAGGACCTGGAGCAAGTCATTCATGCATTCATCACTTCACGCCTCCACTAGTGCAACTCTGTACTATGGCATAGATCAATTATCAGTTCACCACCTGCAAGTAGTCCAAAATGCAGCCGCTCATCTTTTAACTGGTACAACAAAACATGAACATATTACTACGGTTTTATCATCCCTTCAGTTGCCTCTGGTCTGCCGTAGAATAGATTTTAAGATTTTATGGCTTACTTTTAAAGCTCTAAATGGGCTACCGCCTTTATATCTGTCCGAACTGCTCCATGAACACACCTCTAAGAGCTCTGAGGTCGTGTAATCAACTATACTTACAAAGGCCAAAAACAAGAATAAAACTGAGAGGTGACTGAGCGTTTGCAGCGGTAGCAACAAACCTATGGAATTATCTTCCTCTCCGTACCCAGCACTGCCTTTACTTCATTATTAGACTCTACTGGCTTCAGCCTGAATGTAAATGAATAATCACTGTTTTAATCTCACTCTAAACTTGTCCTGACATGAGCCACAGAAACGGACTCTTTAATACTATTTCTTTAAAATCCTTCACTCTCAGGTTTAACTCTGAGATAGATCAGTAACCTAGTATTACATGTGCAGTCCAGTATAAAAGTCAAACATCAGAACATCCAAAAAACTAACTGAAGTCCAAAAAGAAGCACAAGCAGTAAGAGAGCAGATATCATTTGACAGTCAAAGGGAAATACAGGAATATTATTACTACTTGTCTTCAGCACAAAGGTCATGTGACTGTAAATCTGGGCTCTGCCGGCTGGATCCAAAGGTTCTGTTGTTCTTCTCTCTGTTACTTGGTTCCTCATCCCTGAGTCTTGTTTCAGGTCCTCCTCCTGTGGGATTACCTGCTCCTCACTCATGTCTTTCACTTGTGTCTAATCGTCTCCTCTGTGGACTTAATCTGAGTGCTCCTTAGTTCCTTTGCAGCTCCAGGTATTTAGTGTTCCAGTGAGAGCCTTCTTATGTTTCTGGCTCAGATCTGTTTCCTGGTTTTCGCCTCTGTTCGCTCCTCTTTACCTGCTTAGTTGGACTGATCACCTGTGAAACAAACCATCTTTATATCAGTGAAGACTCTGAACTTTGATCTTGACGTGCATTTGGATCCTCATTCTGTGTCTAACCAGCTGTCACAAAATCACAGCACTACTCTGCTTCATATTTTCTCTCCTCAGTTTCCCAGCATGCCTCAGGAGCAGAGGTGGAGGTGTATGAGGGGGTGGAGTCTGTCCTGCTGCCCTGTCAGGTATCAGCTAATGTTTCCAGTGACTCCACAGCAGCAGTGTGGAGTCACAAGGAGCTCAACATCCCAACAGTCCACGTGCGTCTGCAGAACGGTGATCAATCGGAACAACAAAACAATCGTTACAGCAACCGAACATCAATGAGAGCTGACGCTCTGCAGACTGGAGACCTCAGCCTCACTCTGAGGAACCCTACAGTCTCTGACAGTGGACCCTACACCTGCACCACCCGCAAGTTTGGACGAGATAAGACCAAGATCCATGTGCAGCTGAAGGTCACAGGTCAGTGATGTACTTAGAGGCTGGAGGTCAGATTACAAATGAAATCTAATGTGCATTCAAAATTTGTTGTAGGATGTTCATGTTTTTTCTGTTTGTGTTGATTACAGAACCTCCTCCTCCAGCCTGGACTAAAGTTCTACCTGGTGTCCTGGTTCCTGTGCTTCTCCTGGCTGCTGGATTTGGTGTCTTCATGTATTATAGATATAAAATTATGAAGAGCAGAAAAGGTGAGTTTATGACTGTGTGTGTTATTGGATCACACCATGAAAAACCAGTGAGTGCCTCCTCTTCAGAACCAGCTTCAGTGTTTTAATGAAGTTTGAATCAGTTTTTCAAACCTGAAAGTTTCATGTGGATTTCTGCTGTACTTACAGAGTTAGGAGGGCTCAAAAAAAAGACTTTTCATAACTTCATTAAATGTACTCAGGTTATACTCAGATTAGGTGTTTCTCAGTGGTCAGCTTGGAATTTTTTTCAGATTTGGCTGACTTTATATAGAATTATTGTAGTGTGTGTGTGTGTGTGTGTGTGTGTGTGTTTGTCTGTCATTATATTTATTTTATTTTATTTACTTGTGTACAGAGATTTTGGAGGTTGTTCCAGGAATCTGCTGGAGCCACTCTCCCAGTTTGTTTGCTGAGAAAAACTCTGGCCCTTGGACAGATGTAGTTGTCTGTCTGTCTGTCTGTCTCATGTTCTGCTCTGTTCTCCTCTCAGACTATCCATTGGAGATGGTGGAGGTGACAAAGGAGGAGAAGTCTGTCCTGCTGCCCTTTAAATTCACAGAAAAGCTTCCTCAGGACGTCAGAGTGGAGTGGAAACACAGAAACATGAAGGTCCATGAGTATCAGAGCAACCAACACCAACCTCTGTTACAGGACCAGGATTCCAGAGATCGCACAGAGATGAATGAAGATCCACTGAGAGCTAAAGACCTCAGTCTGACACTGAGAGACCCCCAAATTAGTGACCATGGTGGCTACACCTGCACCGTCTACAACAAGGGTGGAGATGTCCTGCTACACAAAGTAGTGTCACTGAATGTCACAGGTGAGAAAAACAGCTGTTTGTGCAGCCTCACACATCAACACACAAGCAGTTTTTTTCACAGTGTAGATGATGGAGGACCACTGACACCTGTCTGTCTGTCTGCTTCATGTCCTCCTCTCAGTTCCTGAGGTTCAGATGGTGGAAACAGTTAAAGGGGTGCAGTCTGTCGTGCTGCCATTTAAAGCTGAAGTCAACAAGCTTGAGGATGTGACAGTTGAGTGGAAACACAAAGACAAGAAAGTCCACGAGTATCAGAGAGGACAAAACCAGTCTCACATACAAGGACGCTCAGAGATGAAGAAAGAGCAAATAAAGACTGGAGATGTCAGTCTGACCCTGAAACACCTCCAACTTACTGACAGTGGAGTCTACACCTGCACCGTCTGCAACAAGGATGGACTCATGCTGCTACAGAAATCAGTGACTCTCAGTGTCAGAGGTGAGTGCAACAGCTGTTTGTCTTAAAACATGAGTGAAGTGAGTTTAGCGTATCCAGAGTACCTCTGTTACTTAGATTTACCCTTACACTGATGATAAACAGTCACAAGAAAGGGGTGGAGCTGGCAGCATCTCACCAATCCAAAGGGGTGTTTCATGTGTCATGATCCCTATGACTGCTGCCTGCTCCATTCTGAGACGTTATTGGATGATTAAAACTGTTCATTAAAAATCTCATTAAAAATCTCATAAAACAATCAATCCTGCTCCTGTCCCTTTTGGTGCATCACCCCCCCCCCCCCGTATTCCTCCTCATTTCTATCTGAAATGCATCCGATGATGGCCGAATCATCTGAGAACTTCTATAGGTGGCAGTGGTCTGGGCCATTCCTGAAGAAACCTTCACTAATGCTGTTTCTGTACTGTGATGAATTCTCAAACCTGACTGAAACTCGTCAAATAAACCGTTCCTCTGCAGATGATCAGTTAGCTGTTTTACAACTACTCTTTCAAGGATTTTGGAGAGAAAAGGAAGGTTGGAGCCCCTCCTTGAATCGCCACCTTATCGTGGTGGAAGACTTTGTGTGTCCCAATGACCCCAGAAGTTATATTGCCCGGGGGCTTGTCCCCCTGGTAGGGTCTCCCATGGCAAACTGGTCCTGGGTGAGGGGCCAGAAAAAGAGTGGGACACGAGGGAACAGTTTACCCTGCATGGGATAGGGTTACCGGGGCCCCACCCTGTAGCCAGGCCTGGGGAGAGAGCTTGATTGAGAGCGTCTGGTGGCCGGGCACTAACCTGTGGTGCCCAGCCGGCCACGGCCCGAAGAGGCTACATGGGATACATGGGCTGCAGTGTGTAGCCAAGGGCGGAGGCCCTGGCGGACCGATCCCTGGCTATCGAGACTGGCTATCGGGACATGGAATATCACCTCTCTGGTGGGGACGGAGCCTGAGCTAGTGCGTGAGGTTGAGAGATACCAGCTAGATATAGTTGGGCTTTCCTCAACACATGGCCTGGGCTCTGGAACCAGTCTCCTGGAGAGAGGCTGGACTCTGTTCCAGTCTGGAGTTGCCCTCGGTGAGAGGCAGCGACCTGGAGTGGATATTCTTGTATCCTCCCGACTTGCTGCCTGTACGTCGGCGTTTTCACTGGTGGATGAGAGGTTTGCTTCCCTGCGCCTTTGGGCTGGGGAATGGGTCCTGAAAGTTCTTTGCGCTTATGCGCCGAATGACGGTTCAGAGTACCCACCCTTTTTGGAGTCACTGGGCGGGCTGCTGGAGAGTGCTCCATCTGGTGACTCCATAGTCTTGCTGGGAAACTTCAACACTCATGTGGGCAATGACAGTGAGACCTGGAGGGGCATGATGGGGAGGAGCGGCCTGCTCGATCTGAACCCGATTGGTGTTTTGTTATTGAACTTCTGTGCAAACCACAGTTTGTCCATGACGAACACCATGTTTGAAGATAAAGATGTCCATAAGTGCACATGGCACCAGGACACCCTAGGTCGCAGGTCTATGATCGATTTTCTAATTGTATCATCAGATCTGAGGCCATATGTTCTGGACACTCGGGTGAAGAGAGGAGCTGAGCTGTCAACTGATCACCACCTGGTGGTGAGTTGGATCAGGTGGCAGGGGAAGATGCTGGACAGACCTGGTGCACCTAAACATATTGTGAGACTGCTGTGGAGAGTTGTGGCTGCAAGGTGGTTGGTGCCTGTCGTGGTGGTAACCCCTAAACCAGATGGTGGTCACTGGAGGTGAAGGGAGCCATCAAGCTGAAGAAGGAGTCCTATTGGGCTTGGTTAGCCTGTGGGACTCCGGACACAGCTGACAGGTACCGGCAGGCCAAGCAGAATGCAGCTCGGGCAGTGGCTGAAGGAAAAACTCAGGTGTGGGAGGAGGTCAGTGAGGCTATGGAAAAACACTTTCAGATGGCATCAAAGAGATTCTGGCAAACCGTCAGGTGACTCAGGAGGGGAAAGCAGTGCTCCACTCCCACGGTTTATAGTGCGGATGGGGTGCTGCTGACTTCAACTGAGGCTATAATTGGGCGGTGGAAGGAATACTTCGAGGACCTCCTGAATCACACTGACACGCATTCTGTAGCGGAAGCAGAGTCTGGGGATGGGGGAGATGACTTGCCCATCACTGGGGGTGAGGTCACTGAGGTGGTTAAGCAACTCCTTGGTGGCAGGGCCCCTGGTGTGGACGAGATTCACCCTGAGTTCCTGAAGGCTCTGGATGTTATAGGGCTGTCTTGGTTGACAGTGACTTTGGATTGGCAGACCGGGGTGGTGGTCCCCATCTTTAAGAAGGGAGACCAGAGAGTGTGCTCCAACTTTCAGGGGATCACACTCCTCAGCCTCCCCAGCAAGGTCTATGCCAGGGTGCTGGAAAGGAGGGTCCGCCCGTTAGCTGAACCTCAGATCCAGGAGGAACATTGCGGTTTTCGTCCTGGTTGTGGAACGCTGGACCGGCTCTTTATCTTCTCAAGCATATTCAAGTGTGCATGGGAGTTTGCCCAACCAGTCTACATGTGGTTTGTGGACTTGGAGAAGGCATTTGACCGTGTCCCTCAGGGTATCCTGTGGGAGATCCTGTGGGAGTATGGGGTGTCTGGCCCATTATTGTGGGCCATTCAATCTCTGTACAGCCGCAGTGAGAGCTTGGTCCGTATAGCCGGTAATAAGTTGGATTTGTTTCCTGTGGGTGTTGGACTCCGCCAGTGCTGCCCTTTCTGACCGATTCTGTTCATAATTTTTATGGACAGAACTTCTAGGCTTAGTCAGGTTTCAACCGTGGTGGCCTCAGAGTCTCATCTCTGCTTTTTGCAGATGATGCAGTCTTGTTGGCTTCATCAGGGGGTGGCCTCCACCTCACAGTGGAATGGTTTGCAGCAGAGTGTAAAGCGGCTGACATGAGAATCAGCACCTCTAAGTCTGAGGCCATGGTCCTCAGCCGGAAAAGGGTGGAGTTCCTTCTCTGGCTCAGGGAAGAGTTCTTGCCTCAAGTGGAGGAATTCAAGTATCTCGGGGTCTTGTTTATGAGTGATGGAAGAAGGGAGCGGAAGATTGGCAGATGGATCAGAGCTGCTTCTGCAATGATGCGGATGCTGCACCGGTCTGTCGTGGTGAGGAGGGAGCTTAGTGTAAAAGCGAAGCTCTCGATTTACTGGTCGATCTACGTTCCTACCCTCACCTATGGTCACGAGCTTTGGGTAGTGACTAAAAGAATAAGATCACGAATACAAGTGAGGCTTTCCTTTTCAGAGGAGCCACAGTATCCAAAGTCGTACGCAGTGAGGATGTAAAACTATTGATAAGATAATCTACCTCACTGGGAGCAGAGTTTAGATAGCTGCTCTGCACTGTGTTGGCACATGGCACTGTAGAGCATAAAAATGGAGGAATTAGATCCTTAAACTTAGTTACAGCACTTTCACAAAGACTCCTACTGTAATAAAACTTATTCCCCACTGCTGTGTAATCCATTAAAGTAAATGTAAATGTTACTAAGGAATGATCAGACAGGAGGGGCTTTCAGGGAATACTGTTAGGTCTTCAGTCTCTATGCCATATTTCAGGACAAGATCCAGAGTATGATTAAAGTGGTGGGTGGGCTCCTTTACATTTTGAGAGAAGCCAATTGAATCAAATAATAGATTAAATGCAGTGTTGAGGCTGTCATTTTCAGCCTCTACATGGATGTTAAAATCACCCACTATAATGATTTTATCTGAACTGAGCACTAAATCAGATAAAAAGTCTGAGAAATCAGACAGAAACTCTGAGTAAGGACCAGGTGGACGATAATAACAAATAAAACAGGTTTTAGAACTTCCAAATTAGGGTGGGCAAGACCAAGAGTCAGGCTTTCAAAAGAATTAAGACTCTGTCTGGGTCTTTGATTAATTACTAAACTGGAATTGAAGATTGCTGCTACTCCTCCTCCTCGACCTGTGCTTCGAGCATTCTAACAGTTAGTGTGACTCGGGGGTGTTGATTCATTTAAACTAACATGCTTCCACTATCACTGCTCCTCCTGCTGGATACACAAAACATTTCCGCCAGTTTTCCCAAATGCTGCTTAGAATCATTCCCACCCGTGGCTGCACTGTCCACGTCATAAAAGTGGGGATCTCATTTTGGCCACAGACCGGCCAAGGTATCATCACAGATCAGCCGGTCATTTAAAGTGGTTTCTTCTGTCTGAAGCTGTTTTTAATTCAGGAGATGTGGCTCTGGGCTTGGCTCAGCTTTAATTACACTGACATCTCTGACTGAGCCCAGACCTCCTGCCAGCTTTCATGTTCATTGTGACTGCCACTGTCTCCTCATTTTCCTCTCCTCTTTCAGCAGCCAGCTGATAATGACGGTCTGAGACCCTCTCTGCTCAGTCAGGCAGCTTCAGTGGGTCTACTCAGCAGCTATGCTACAGAAGCTTTCAGTTTTCTCTTAATCAGTTACAGTTTGCAAAAACAACCTTTTTTATAAAGTTGTTTTGCTCAGTTCTGTGTGAGCAGAGGCAGCTTTTTATAGAGCTCACAGAGCTTCCTGTGCATCTTTATAACGTATAAAAGTATGAATGACATTCAGAAATCATAAATGCAGAATTTTAACTAACTGTTGGAAAAATGTCTTCTGCTGATCAAAGAATCCAAATGTTTCAGCACTGAAATAAAAAACTAAAAGGTTATTGGTTTGAATAAGAGCACACATGTGACACTGATTGCAGCACAGCAGTGTGAGGGGCGACACAATGACACACAGCAACCAGGAAACAAGCACACACAGAGAGCAGCAGGAGTCGCACATACAGGCTGTACAGCAGGGAGGGGGCCGCATCCATAACAGGAAAGGCCGGAACAATGGGGGAGGCTGACTCACAGCAGACACACAGACACACTGTAACAGCCTCTGCTGCAGGTGCTTCAAACATCCTCACAGGGCAGGTGGTAGCTCCGCCCTCCCCCGTGACTCCACAGAGGTGAATGATACTTTATTAATCCCACAATGGGTAAATTACAGTTAACAGAACAAACAAGGGGAGATAGGTGAACTGTGGACATGCTGCCCCCTTCTGGAAGCGCTACCAATAAAAAGATGGAATCAATAGCAAAATCCTATAAGGATAATTGAGGGAAAATACACACATACACATGCACAGTATAAGGTTACACAAACACAAATCTCTGTGACAGAGCAGAAACTTATAGCATGGGAGCAGTAGGGTGGGGAGGGCAGGAATGGAAAGGTGCCAGTGGAGTCGGGGTGGGGTGGGTGGGGGGGCTTTGTGGCTGACTCAAACATTCCCCCCCTGGGCAAACAGTTCTGATAAGATGTAGAGTTCATTAGCAGCTAGGTCAGGAAGATCAGTCCAACACAGATCAGAAGAAGACAGGACAGTGGGGTGTAGAGCATCTGTTTACAGAACATCCAGGAGAAAACTGAGATAAGCAGCAGTCCAAGGCTACCAGGGAGACAAATTCCTGATTCTATCACTTGTTCTGGAACAGGCTGTACTGATTAATTTGTTGACAGCCTTTAGTCTTTCTGGTACCTCTCAGTGGCAATAAATCCAAACACCTAAATCTTCTTGGTTTACTCCTTCGTTGTGCAGAAACAAGTACCTCTCCAAGATCTAATCCCTCTGAATCAGTTTCAGGTATACTGAGTCTGAGTTGAGAATGTACCTTCCTGCAATCCCATCATAAGCAGCCTTACCAAGGCCCAGACAACTGCCCAGACTTCCCAAATTGTATTGAAAAGCCAGGAGTCTCCAGGTCCAATTTGGAGAAATCCTAGTGTCAGTAAGCAGAATGTGTATGTCCTCCATCGACAGTACAGCCAGGCATGTCATCTTCCACCCACACAGGAGTCCATAACGTAGTCAGCTGGGAATTTTAATTGGATAAGAGGGAATAGGGTTCTCCTTTCCTCAATCTCCCCATGGTGAAAATTTAATCAAAATAGTGGTGTTGAGAGACCAGCTGACCAGATCCATAATTATAATTTCTAGTTCAGAAGCTTTGAGAAGAGAGGCTCTAAGCAGGAAAGCAGGATAAAAAGGAAGGGCTGGGGAGGGAAGAAAAGTGCGACTGTCTCTGCTGAGGAGCTGAAGAAAAAAATCAGACCTCACTGATGGAGTTCCGGTGCTGGTGCCAGTATTTGAAGCTTTCAGCTGTGTTTCTACCATGAATGCACTCAGTGCTCGGCTGAAAAATGGGTTCAACTCCAGCCCCGCGAGCTAGCTGGTCTCGAATCAAGAATGCATGACTCATCTGTCTCAGACTCTGGGGCACTTGCAGACATAGTGTCTCTTTTGGGTTCTTCAGGCAGCGTCAGAGTTATTAGTGTGGTTTCAGGGTCCTTTGGTTTTGCAGATTAAGATATTGTTGCAAAAGTAATAGGTCATCATTATGCAGTATCTTCTCAATCTGCAGGTCCAGACCATCTTTCATTCTCTGGCAGATGTTTGTTACTCCTGCCTGTAGACTGTGTTCATGCAAATATTTAATCTGATTTCTGAGCTTTTAAGAACACTTTAACATCAGGGACAACATATTTTAGAGCAGTCCAGATATGCTCCCAAATCACATGAATTGGGAAACCTGCATTTTTTAATCTCTGTAATCTGGCTGTTGTAGCATCAGCAAACATTATTCCCAGTATGCAGTGTTTTTCATTCTGCTGAGGGTAGTCAGGGGCTGTGAAACTATTAACTTTAGACCCTTGCATTAAATGGGGTTTTGGACCTTGTTGAGCAATACCAGATAATGATAAATAGGCATCAAACCCTTTTGAGTTTTGAGTTATGAAAACACAATCTCTAAAATAAGGCCTTCGAAAATGTGATAGAAATGCTTCAACACAATTACATCCTCTGGCATACCACATCTCCCCCGGCTCTGTTTTTGTACATACCAAAATTGGCATGTTTTCACCGTCCTGGTCTACAAATGTAAGTTATTTTCTCATTGTGCTTTGTCTCTTTTTGAAGCACCTGTATGTAACACTGATGCCTATCACCCTCAAGGCTCTCCACACCACAAATAAAGCATCTGAGATGATTACATTTATGAGAAGCACCTTTTTTGGACACATAATAGACCTCCCCACATTGATTAAACTTTTTAATAATTTGACAGTTACTAATGGACCTGTCACTTCTGTTTTGAGGTTTTGTGACAGATGTAGCAGGCTGTAGACATGCAGACGCTGTTAAAGTTGTGACAGGGTTCTGAGAAGATAAGATCAGTGGCAGTCAGGATCCAGACAAACCCCACAGTGTCCTGAACAGTAGTGAGATATCAGGTTATTACACCCTGTAAAACAATGCTCACATGTATACTTGGTACCTAAAAAAGCTTTTAGAGCTTTAATTGCATAATAATGATTCTTAAACAGAAACATAAATAAAATTTTATCCCATTTAACCTGTTAACTGGCAACAGCCCACCCACGGGCCCTTTGCCGTCCTTCTGAATTTGAAGATTTTAGCTAACTTTTTTTGGAAAACTAACAAGCAGCCTGCTCCAAAACAACATCTGCATTATCAGGAATTCGGCTCCCTAGCCGGCCTCGAGGCTGGTAATCATATCTCCTGGGGACAATGTGTGACAAATGCTCTTCCCCACAGCCCTCTGTGATTTGTGTGAGCTGGATCTGGTGTACCATGGCCTCTGACAAACATCCATCACTATCAGGGAAGTCTTTTGGCTGGGAGCTGGGAGCTGGCTCCTTAATGAATGTTGGGTACAAAAGAAAGAAGAGATAATGAGTGTAAAGTGAGAGAGAGATGAAATGGTGCAAACACCAAAGAGCCGTTCCAAAGTCTCAAACAAGAATAAAAAACTCAACATGATAACAATGCAGCACGGTGATGCAGTGGTTAGCACTGCTGCCTCACACTTAAATTAACATCTAGAAGGCCTCGGTTTGATTCCACCTTGTCCCAGGCCTCTCTATCACTGTGTGGAGTTTGCATGTTCTCCCTGTGTCTGCATGGCTCTCTTCCGGGTACTCCGGTTTCCTCCCACAGTCCAAAGACATGCACCTACTGGGGTTAGGTTAATTGGCCAATCTAAATTGCCCATAGGTGTGAATGAGAACATGAATGTGATGTTGTTCGTCCCTCTGTGTTGGCCCTGCAACAGGCTGGTCACCCGTTCTTGCCCTATGTCAGCTGGGATAGGCTCCAACCCTCACCAGGAGAAGTGGAAGTGAATGGATGGATAATAACAAAACATTTCTAATGAACCTGCAGAAAAAGAGAGTGATGAAGAGTCAGAGAAAGGTGTTGTTGTGAACACAAATCACCTGTTAGATCAGCCATGCTGTCGTTTCCTAGTCATGGTACAGCTGTCTATTCACGTAAAGTTTATCCACTGTGATGACAGCTCAGGAGCCTCCTTGGATGTGTTCTTTCCGGAACAGGACCCTGCGTTGCTCCAGGATCTCCTAGGGACACTGGTCAATGACGCTAAACTCAGTTCCTTTCAGCTCCCGGCCGCGGCTCTTCACCAGCTCTTTTTGCTTGAAACGTTCAAATTTGGCAACGATCGGTCTGGGTCTGTGTCCTCTGGGCCTGTGGCTCCTATGCGGTGAGGACGATCTAAGGTGATGATATTTATATTTCCCTCTACGCACAGGCAGACACAAGTGGGTTTCCTTTTACTGGTTTATTCAAAGATTTCTCTCCTACTCCAACTGTGAAAACTAAACACACAACATACACAAAATAAGGACAAATAAAGTAAACAGAGTTATTGATTATTTTTACTCAGTTAATAAAGGACAAATGTTTCAAAGTAAACTCCAGTAAGTTAATTAATAAACAGTGGATCAACCAAATAATGAACAATTCAATAATACACTAGACAGAGAGCAACAGATAGATAATGCTAGACTAACTTCTCTGTCTCAGTGCATCTTATCCTGGAGGCCACAGAACGTACAGTTAGAACATCACCAACGTCACCATGTTCTGTTATTGATCTGGACAAGATTGATCAATGACTAATTAAAACATCAGGAAGATAATGTGCTTTATGACTCCACTGCTGCTGAGAGGAATCTGGGTCATCAAAACCAGCTTGGACGAGTCTGAAGAGAAGGCCGACTCACAGCAGCCAGAATGATACAGATAGATAAGAGGCAGTATGAAGATGTTATGGTGAGACAGGAACACACAGAGCACACTCTGACTCTGGGTCCACACATGCATGTGTGTCTTTGTCTGATTCTTTAATATAATAAATGTCTTATTTTTTTTAATTAAAGTGTTTCAGGTGTCCTCCTTCACAAAACACCTCATTACCTGACAACAGCAACATGTAAATGAGGTTATCTAAGTAAACAATTATATTAAATGAATACCTCGGTGGCTGCATGCTGCAAAAAAAGGGTAGTTGTAACGTAAGTGTGCGCTTATGGTTCATTCAACTAGCTTCATTTTCTGCTGAGCGCATTGCTTGCTCACGCTTGCTTCTTGCTTCTTTTCGTGCCTCCACTCACTCACACATGCTAGCGGAGCAAGTGTGAGTGAGCTTGACCTCTTCGCCATCCTCCACTGTGTTTCAGTTAGTGACTATCGAGCTAATAAAAATTTTATAGAGTTTAAAATGTTATCTATAACTAAGCTGGCGAAAAAAAATTATTTACTAAAATGTCTAACAATCACTGGTTTGCTGCCTTGCTCGATATTGCTGGGATTCGTGTTGAAGTCTCGTGTTACAGCAGCATAGTCTCACCTTGTCTCTTATTGACAGCTGAGGTAAAAAAGGGCTGAGAGCCTACACAATAGTGGAAAACTTCACGGAGGGTTCTGTCCAAAGTCACTTTTTTTGACATAAGGTGTTTCCCATCATTCTCTGGTTCCACAGCAGAGGAGATGATGGAGGATAACCCTCACTGACATCTCTCATTGTTTCAGTCTCTACAGCTCATGTTCTGCTTTGTTCTCCTCACAGACTACCAGGCAGGGGTGGTGGAGGTGACACAGGGCCAGAAGTCTGTCCTGATGCCGTTTAAAATCACAGACGAGCTTCCTCCAGATGTCAAAGTGCAGTGGAGACTCACTCACCCTGAAGACAAGATGGTCCTCTTGTATGACAGCAGCCAGGAACAGCCTCTCTCACAGGATCAGGTTTATGGAGGTCGCACAGAGATGCCTGACAATGCCCTGAGAGATAAAGACTTCAGTCTGACCCTGAAACACCTCCAACTTACTGACAGTGGAGTCTACACCTGCACCGTCTGCAACAAGGATGGACTCATGCTGCTACACAAATCAGTGACTCTCAGTGTCAGAGGTGAGTGCAACAGCTGTTTGTCCTCATTACAATCCTCCATGAATAAGATCCGATTCAAATAGCTCCTGATGCATCATGGGAATGTGAGGTATTAGATATATGTAATAATAAAGTGGGTGAAAACTGACTTTAGGGACTCTCTGATACACTGGGTCATCTTTGAGCAGTGGGTCTCAATTTTTTTCTATCATGAATGACTTTACCGGATGAAATGTTTTTTCACCCAAGCAAAGCAATGTCTGGGTGGGCTTCAGTGGTGAAACGTGGTGGACGTGGGACTCACACAGCAGATAGTGACAGTGGAGAGTTTCATTAGTTGTTGAGCTAACGTACCTGCTGATGTTTCCTTCTTCCATCATGAGAATTATTCTGGTATTCAGCATTTGTTCAGCTTTTCTCCCAGGTTCTTCACACTTGTCATGACCCTGTGCCCCAGAAACACTACCTTAGAGCTTTATTGGTATAAGAAGCTTTGAAAAAATTTCTGTCTCAAGTTAGAAGAAACAGTGAAAACAGGAATGAAGAGAGGCTGGTACCACAGCAGAGGAGATGATGGAAGATCACACTCACTAATACCTGTCTGTCTGTCTGTCTGTTTCTCTCATGTTCCACTCTGTTGTCTTCTCAGTCCTCAGATGGTGGAGGTGACACAGGGGGTGAAATCTGTGCATTACCTTAAAACTTGATGTGGGATTTCCTTACACAGAATACTCAACAGCAGTACTTCAACTTATTAACAAGGAATGCTCTGTAAACCATTAACTACAGTGCCTTGCGAAAGTATTTGGCCCCCTTGAACTTTTCAATCTTTTGCCACATTTCAGGCTTCAAACATAAAGATATAAAATTTGAATTTTGAATGAACACAATCGTGAAGTGGAATGAAATTTATTGGTTGTGTCAAACTTTTTTAACAAATAAACAACTGAAAAGTGGGGCGTGCAATATTATTCAGCCCCCTTGCGTTAATACTTTGTAGCGCCACCTTTTGCTGCAGTTACAGCTGCAAGTCTCTTGGGGTATGTCTCTATCAGTTTTGCACATCGAGAGACTGAAATTCTCGCCCATTCTTCCTTGCAAAACAGCTGGAGCTCAGTGAGGTTGGATGGAGAGCGTTTGTGAACAGCAGTCTTCAGCTCTTTCCACAGATTCTCCATTGGATTCAGGTCTGGACTTTGACTTGGCCATTCCAACACCTGGATACGTTTATTTGTGAACCGTTCCATTGTAGATTTGGCTTTATGTTTTGGATCATTGTCTTGTTGGAAGATAAATCTCCGTCCCAGTCTCAGGTCTCTTGCAGACTCCAACAGGTTTTCTTCCAGAATGGTCCTGTATTTGGCCCCATCCATCTTCCCATCAATTTTGACCATCTTCCCTGTCCCTGCTGATGAAAAGCAGGCCCAAACCATGATGCTGCCACCACCATGTTTGACAGTGGGGATGGTGTGTTCAGGGTGATGAGCTGTGTTGCTTTTACGCCAAACATATCGTTTTACATTGTGGCCAAACAGTTCGATTTTGGTTTCATCTGACCAGAGCACCTTCTTCCACATGTTTGGTGTGTCTCCCAGGTGGCTTGTGACAAACTTTAAACGAGACTTTTTATGGATATCTTTGAGAAATGGCTTTCTTCTTGCCACTCTTCCATAAAGGCCAGATTTCCCAGTTCTTCTCCACAACAGTATCTGGGACCTGCCTGGTGTGTTCCTTGGTCTTCATGATGCTCTCTGCACTTGGAACAGAACCCTGAGACTATCACAGAGCAGGTGCATTTATACGGAGACTTGATTACACACAGGTGGATCCTATTTATCATCATCAGTCATTTGGGACAACATTGGATCATTCAGAGATCCTCACTGAACTTCTGGAGTCAGTTTGCTGCACTGAAAGTAAAGGGGCCGAATAATATTGCACGCCCCACTTTTCAGTTTTTTATTTGTTAAAAAAGTTTGACACGTCCAAAAATTTTCATTCCACTTCACGATTGTGTCCCACTTGTTGTTGATTCTTCACAAAAAGTTAAAATTTTATATCTTTATGTTTGAAGCCTGAAATGTGGCAAAAGGTTGAAAAGTTCAAGGGGGCCGAATACTTTCGCAAGGCACTGTACAAGTCCTGCACAGTGGTCAGAGGGATTTTAAGCCATTCTTCCTCCAGGATAGTGGCCAGGTGACGACGTGATGCTGGTGGAGGAAAACGTTTCCTGACTCGCACCTCCAAAACACCCCAAAGTGGCTCAATAATATTTAGATCCGGTGACTGTGCAGGCCATGGGAGATGTTGAACTTCACTTTCATGTTCATCAAACCAGTCTTTCACCAGTCTTGCTGTGTGTATTGGTGCATTGTCATCCTGAGACACGGCACCGCCTTCAGGATACAATGTTTGAACCATTGGGTGCACATGGTCCTCCAGAATGGTTCGGTAGTCCTTGGCAGTGACGCTCCCATCTAGCACAAGCATTGGGCCAAGGGAATGTCATGATATGGCAGCCCAAACCATCACTGATCCACCCCCATGCTTCAGTCTGGGCATGCAACAGTCTGGGTGGTACGCTTCTTTGGGGCTTCTCCACACCGTAACTCTCCCGGATGTGGGGAAAACAGTAAAGGTGGACTAATACTTTCGCAAAGCACTGGATCTTCCAGCAAATAACTATTCAGCCTCTAACAGTGTAACTACTTTATGAATGGATCTCTTTAGATGGACAGTTTTAGTTGTGGGCTCCCCCCTTTGTCATGTGTGTTATTCCTAAGCAGCAACTTCACTTTCCTCACACTATTTTCTGCCCCTGGATAAACCTCAGTGACTCTAGCCAGTCTCCATTCATTGCGTGGTCCCAGCTCATCTTGCAGCAGGACGATGTCATTGAACTTCATGTTTCATCTATTTGTATGCCAATTTTGCCGCTCTTGTCAATTTAGAAGGTTTTCTTTCTTCCACCGATTCCAAAATACATTGGCCAAATACTGCACTCTACGCCACCTCTTCTGAAGATAAAGATCCTCTCTGACAAACTCTCTGGGTGGGGGCAGAATGATTCTGGACTTCATGGTCAAGATGCGGTTCAGAGTTAAAGGTTCAGGTCCTGATGGGTCATTCAAGTGTTCAGTTGTAAATGGTCTGCTGTTGCCATGACCTCATAAAGAAATGTCCTTAAAGAGGTGCAGTCAAGCCTTTGTGATCACTGATCAAGAAGTGCAGTAAGAACACTTCTTATGGTCCATATCTGACACTCCCAGGCACCTCCCGTGAGACTTGCTGTTGGAGGGTTCATAAGAAATTCACATCCTAGCGCTTTGACCCTGTCCTGATCCATTCCTTTGATTAGTTCTGTAAACTCCCTTTTAGCACCAACAAAATTGGTTCCTTGGTCACATCTCGAACATTCCCTCTTATGGCAATGAACCCTCTTAAAGCATTGATAAATGCATCAGTGGTCAAGTCATCAACCACTTCAATGTGTATGGCTCTTGAAGATAAACATGTAAACAAAAGACCATATCCTTTGAGATATTTCCTTCCCTCTTTAACATAGATTGGACCAAAGCAGTCTATGCCGACGTAGGTAAAATGTGGAGCTGTTTACATTCTATCTTTTGGCAAATCACCCATTCTTTGTTCTTCAGTACCTCTTCTGTACATTCTGCATTTTACACATTTGAAAACATGTGAAGAAACTGCACTACTGCATCTCAGGATCCAGCATCCACTTGCTCACAGTTCATTCATCATCATTCCACATCATTGATAATGCATTTTCTCGTGAAAGTGCTTGATGAGTAAAGTCGATATATGGCTGGATCTACTGGTTAACTCACAAATGCACTTAATACATACTCTACAAACACTTTGAAAATGCTTATCTTAACTTACTGTTTCTCAGACTGACCTTAAACAGAAAATAAATAAGAAACATGTTACCCGTTAAGATGCCATCTAATCACAGTTACTATACACCAGAATAGTTATCGTTATAGTAAAGGCTTTTAGCAATGATCTACAAAGCACTTGACTTATTATTGACCAAGTTTAACAAAATTATCTTCAAACATTGCTTTTTAAACTGTGTGAATGGATACAGTTCATTCTCTGCTTATCTGTCAGTCTTTCACAGTTCCACTGCTTAGCAGGTCTGTAGAAGGATGTCTGCGGATTCTTTGAGCTTGCCCCTTCGTTACATAATGGTCACTCGCGCTGATGAACAGTGTAAGTTTTCACTATAATTCCCTCTCCGCACAGGCAGATGCAAGTGGGTTTCCTTTTACTGGTTTATTTGAAGATTTCTCTCCTAATCCAACCGTGAAAAAATAAAACAAACAACATTGACAAAACAAGGACAATAAAAATAAACATACATCCATCCAACCATCAATCCATCCATCCATTCTCTTCCTCTTATTCGGGACCGGGTCGGGGGCAGGAGCCTAAGCAGAGAAGCCCAGGCCTCCCTCTCCCCAGCCACATCCTGCAGCTGATCCGGAGGGACCCCAAGGCATTCCCAGGCCAGCCGAGAGATGTAATCTCCCCAGCGTGTCCTGGGTCTACCTTGGGGCCTCCTCCCAGTGGGACATGCCCGGAACACCTCACTCAAGAGGCGGCCAGGAGGCATCCTAATCAGATGCCCGAGCCACCTCAACTGGCTCCTCTCGATGTGGAGGAGCAGCGGTCCTTCTCTGAGCCCCTCCTGGATGGCCACACTCCTCACCCTATCTCTAAGAGACAGGCCAACCACCCTTCGAAAGAAACTAATTTCTGCCGCTTGTATTCGCGATCTTATCCTTTCGGTCACTACCCAAAGCTCGTGACCATAGGTGAGGGTAGGAAAATAGATCGACCGGTAAATTGAGAGCTTCTCTTTTACGCTAAGCTCCCTCCTCACCACGACAGACCAGTGCAACGTCCGCATCACTGCAGAAGCAGCTCTGATCCGTCTGTCAATCTCCCGCTCCCTTCTCCCATCACTCGTGAACAAGACCCCAAGATACTTGAATTCCTCCACTTGAGGCAAGAACTCTTCCCTGAGCCAGAGAGGGCACTCTACCCTTTTCCGGCTGAGGACCAAGGCCCCAGACTTAGAGGTGCTGATTCTCATGCCAGCCACTTCACACTCAGCTGCGAACCATTCCACTGCAAGTTGGAGGCCACCCCCGATGAAGCCAACAGGACCGCATCATCTGCAAAAAGCAGAGATGAGACTCTGAGGCCACCAAGGAAGAAGCCGTCTGCCAACTGGCTACACCTAGAAATTCTGTCCATAAAAATTATGAACAGAATCGGTCACAAAGGGCAGCAATGGCGGAGTCCAACACCCACAGGAAAATAATCTGACTTATTACCAGCTATACGGACCAAGCTCTCACTGCAGTTGTACAGAGACTAAATGACCCACAACAATGGGCCAGACACCCCATACTCCCGCAGGATCTCCCACAGGATACCCTGCCTTCTCCAAGTCCGCAAAACACATGTAGACTGGTTAGGCAAACTCCCATGCACACTCGAATATCCTTGAGAAGATAAAGAGCTGGCCCAGCGTTCCACGACCAGGACGAAAACCGCAATGTTCCTCCTGGATCTGAGGTTCAGCTAATGAGCGGACCCTCCTTTCCAGCACCCTGGCATAGACCTTACCGGGGAGTGTGATCCCCTGAAAGTTGGAGCACACTCTCCGGTCTCCCTTCTTAAATCCAAAATCACTGTCAACCAAGACAGCCCTACAGCATCCAGAGCCTTCAGGAACTCAGGGTGAATCTCGTCCACACCAGGGGCCCTGCCACCAAGGAGTTGCTTAACTGCCACAGTGACCTCATCCCCAGTGATGGGCAAGTCATCTCCCCCATCCCCAGACTCTGCTTCCGCTACAGAATGCGTGTCAGTGTGATTCAGGTGGTCCTCGAAGTATTCCTTCCACCGCCCAATTATAGCCTCAGTTGAAGTCAGCAGCACCCCACCCGCACTATAAACCGTGTGAGTGGAGCCCTGCTTTCCCCTCCTGAGTCACCTGACGGTTTGCCAGAATCTCTTTGATGCCATCTGAAAGTGTTTTTCCATAGCCTCACTGAACTCCTCCCACACCTGAGTTTTTCCTTCAGCCACTGCCCGAGCTGCATTCCTCTTGGCCTGCCAATACCTGTCAGCTGCCTCTGAAGTCCCACAGGCTAACCAAGCCCGATAGGACTCCTTCTTCAGCTTCATGGCTCCCTTCACCTCCAGTGACCACCATCTGGTTTAGGGGTTACCACCACGACAGGCACCAACCACCTTGCAGCCACAGCTCTCCACAGCAGTCTCAACAATGAAGGTACAGAACATGGTCCATTTGGACTCAAAATGTCCTCAGCCTCCTTCGGAATGCTGTCGAAGTTCTGCCGGAGGTGGGAGTTGATGATCTCCCAAACTGGGGCTTCTGCCAGGCGTTCCCAGTGCACCCTCACAATACGTTTAGGTGCACCGGGTCTGTCCAGTATCTTCTCCTGCCAGCTGATCCAACTCACCACCAGTTTGTGCACTTATGGACATCCTTATGTCACTGTCATTGCCCACGTGAGCGTTGAAGTCTCTCAGCAAGACTATGGAGTCACCAGATGGAGCACTCTCCAGCACCCCACCCCGCGACTCTAAAAAAGGGTGGGTAACCTGAACTGTCATTCGGCGCCTAAGAGCAAAAACCAGTCAGGACCTCGAAGGTGCAGGGAAACAATCTTCTCGTCCACTGGTGAAAACTCTGACATGACGGTAGCAAGCTGGGGGGAATACGAGAATACCCACTCCAGGTCGCCGCCTCTCACCGAGGGCAACTCTAGAGTGAAACAGAGTCCAGCCTCTCTCCAGGAGACTGGTTCCAGAGCCCAGGCCATGTGTTGAGCTGAGCCCAACTATATCTAGCTGGTATCTCTCAACCTCACTAGCTCAGGCTCCTTCTCCACCAGAGAGGTGACATTCCGTGTCCCATTAGCCAGTCTCGATAGCCAGGGACCGGTCTGCCAGGGCCTCCGCCCTTGGCTACCACCCGACACACACTGCACCCGACCCCTACGATGCCTCCTGCGGGTGGTGGGCCTACAGGAGGAATTAATTAAAGTAAACAGCAACATACAAATATGGTTATCTAAATAAACAATTATATTAAATAAATACCTTGTTGGCTGCATGCTGCAAAAAAAGGGAATTAGTTGACATTCTTCCAAGTTGTAACGTAAGTGTGTGCTTATGTTTCATTCAACTAGCTTCATTTTCTGCCGAGCGCATTGCTTGCTCACACTCGCTTCTTGCTTCTTTTCGTGCCTCTACTCACTCACACATGCTAGCAGAGCAAGTGTAAGTGAGCTTGACCTTTAGAATAAAAACACCATAACTTGAACTAAAGAACATAAACATGAAATGCCACTTACATAATTCCCAATTGTGACATAAACAAACAAAAGAAAAATTATTTTATTTTATAAACAATGTCATTACAGTTACAGTTACATTATTCAGTGTGTCTTTCGGGAGCTTCAGGAAGGTTTGAATAAATTCCTTTACTGTTGTCTCTGGGTCTTCTTCAGCCTGTCTGGTATTCCCAAAAACACAAGGTTAACCCTCATGCAGCAGGCCTGGAGCTCAATGAAGGTTTCTTTGATTTTCTTATTTTCTTCCGAAAGCTGGGTCATTCCCTCAGTGAGGCAATTCAAAGACTCTCTGAGGGCCGCAATTTCAGCAGCCACTTGCTGCTGGCTAAACTTGAAGAAAGCCTGAAACTCCATGTGAAGAATTTCCAGAATGGAAAGGCAAGCATTGAAACTAGATCATTTCTGGTCTATAAACTCTAGAATATCCACCATATCACTGGTATGAGAAGAAGCAGCCTCTGGGGAATCTTCTGGGTGACTCCTTGTTGGATGGAGCTCCTTTGTTGCCAGAGGGAGTAGGCGTCTTGTCTGGTTTACCCATGACAACTCCCTCAAAATACTCATCAATATAGATCTGCAGACTGTCCAGGTCATCTTCGCCGTTCTCCACTGCACTTCAGTTAGTGACTATCGAGCTAATAAAATTTTTTATAGCCTTTTAAAGTTATCTATAACTAAGCTGGCGAATAAAATTATTCACTAAAATGTGTAAAAATCACTGGTTTGCTGCCTTGCTCGATTCGTGTTGAAGTCTCGCGTCACAACAGCATAGTCTCACCTTGTCTCTTATTGACAGCTGAGATAAAAAAAAGGGCCGAGAGCCTACACAATAGTGGAAAACTTCAGGGCAGGTCCTGTCCAAAGTCACTTTTTTTTTTTTTTTACATAAGGTGTTTCCCATTACTCTCTGGTTCCAGGGTGATCCTCCATCATCTACTCAGATGATGGAGGATCACCCTCACTGACATCTCTCATTGTTTCAGTCTCTACAGCTCATGTTCTGCTTTGTTCTCCTCACAGACTACCAGGCAGGGGTGGTGGAGGTGACACAGGGCCAGAAGTCTGTCCTGATGCCGTTTAAAATCACAGACGAGCTTCCTCCAGATGTCAAAGTGCAGTGGAGACTCACTCACCCTGAAGACAAGATGGTCCTCTTGTATGACAGCAGCCAGAAACAGCCTCTCTCACAGGATCAGGTTTATGGAGGCCGCACAGAGATGCCTGACAATGCCCTGAGAGATAAAGACTTCAGTCTGACCCTGAAAGACCTCCAACTTACTGACAGTGGAGTCTACACCTGCACCGTCTGCAACAAGGATGGACTCATGCTGCTACAGAAATCAGTGACTCTCAGTGTCAGAGGTGAGTGGAACAGCTGTTTGTCCTCATTACAATCCTCCATGAATAAGATCCGATTCAAACAGCTCCTGATGCATCATGGGAATGTGAGGTATGTAGAAACAGTCCAGAGTCCAAACAAAGGTTTGGTGTTTGTGAGTTTGGTCCATGCAGTGCAGCAGAGAGACGGTGGCTCCTGCTGCCTCTCTGCTCTGCTAAAAGCACAAAGCCTTTAATGTGGGCACAGTCCATGTCTGTCATCTGGATCAGCACTGAGAGGTTTGTGAGAGAGAAACTTTCTGAGGGGTCCAGACAAACATTCTTACAGCGAGTGGTGAGCAGAACCATAAAGACATCGTATATGATACAACACAGATGGGACAGATGACATCATGCAGAGTGAGCCTGTCAATCAATGAGCAGCCAATGATTAGATGCTATTAGATATATGTAATAATTAGGAGGATGAAAAGTGACTTGAGGGACCTCTAAATCACCTTAGAGCATCCATCCATTCACTTCTGCTTATCCTGTTCAGGTCGCCAACACAAAGAGACAGACAACCATCCACCCTCACACCTATGGGCATTTTAGAGTAGCCAATTAACCTAACCCCAGTAAGTGCATTCTTTGAACTGTGGGAGGAACCCGAACCAAGGACATGCAAACTCCACAGAGAGAGAAAGGCCCAGACAAAGGTGGAATTGAACTCAGGTCTTCCAGATGGTATTTCAATTGTGAGGCAGCAGTGCTAACCACCGCACCACTGTGCTGACCTTAGAGCTGTGGGTCTCGGGTTTCACTGAATGAAATGTTTTGATGCACCAAACAAAGCAATGTCCACCTGGGCTTCGGTGGTGAAACAGGGTGGGCGTGGGATGGTGACAGTGGAGAGTTTCATTAGTTGTTGTGCTAATGTGCCTGCTGATGTTTCCTTCTTCCACCATAACAATTATTCTGATATTCAGCATTTGTCCAGCATGGCTTTTCTCCCAGTTTCTTTACATTTGACCTGTCATGACCCTGTGCCCCAGAAACACTACCCTAGGGCTTTATTGGTATAAAAAGCAGTAAAATAACTTATTAGTCTTAAGTCAGAGGAAACATTGAAAACAGGAGTGAAGAGCTGCTGGTTCCACAGCAGAGGAGATGATGGAAGATCACCCTCACTGATACCTGTCTGTCTCTCTCATGTTCTACTCTGTTGTCTTCTCAGTCCTCGAGGTGCAGATGGTGGAGGTGAATCGAGGGGGTGAATTCTGTGCTCCTGCCTTTCAAAGTCAACTCTGACCTGCCTCTGGATGCAACATTAGAGTGGAGTCACCAGAACAAAATGGTCCACATGTATCAGAGAGGCCAAAATAAGCCTGACTCACAGGACAAGGGTTACAAAGGCCGCACCACGATGAATAAAGATCCAGTAAAAGCTAAAGACCTCAGTCTGACCCTGAAAGACCTCCAACTTACTGACAGTGGAGTCTACACCTGCACCGTCTGCAACAAGGATGGACTCATGCTGCTACAGAAATCAGTGACTCTCAGTGTCAGAGGTGAGTGGAACAGCTGTTTGTTTTCAATGAGTGAAAACAGGAGTGAAGAGCTGCTGGTTCCACAGCAGAGGAGATGATGGAGGATCACCCTCACTGACATCTCTCATTGTTTCAGTCTCTACAGCTCATGTTCTGCTTTGTTCTCCTCACAGACTACCAGGCAGGGGTGGTGGAGGTGACACAGGGCCAGAAGTCTGTCCTGATGTCGTTTAAAATCACAGACGAGCTTCCTCCAGATGTCAAAGTGCAGTGGAGACTCACTCACCCTGAAGACAAGATGGTCCTCTTGTATGACAGCAGCCAGAAACAGCCTCTCTCACAGGATCAGGTTTATGGAGGCCGCACAGAGATGCCTGACAATGCCCTGAGAGATAAAGACTTCAGTCTGACCCTGAAACACCTCCAACTTACTGACAGTGGAGTCTACACCTGCACCGTCTGCAACAAGGATGGACTCATGCTGCTACAGAAATCAGTGACTCTCAGTGTCAGAGGTGAGTGTAATGTTCCCCTAAAGAGTCCAGGGAGACTTTGGGGAAGGAACAAAAAGTGTCCAGGTTGACAGAAAGATGACACAAAAGCAAAACTGGTAAAATAAAAGATTTTTATTAATACCTTAACAAAAATATGGGGACAGGCTGCTATCACCTTATAAAAAAGCACAGAGTCATTCAACAAATGAAGAACATAAGATAAGAGGCCTCACTCACACAAACACCATACTCTCCACAAAGCAGGAGTAAAAAACTGCAACACACACAGTTCACAGGCTGTTACACAAAGACACTCTCTGTAATCACCAGCTGAGCTCTCCTCTCTCTGGCCTTAAGTACTCCAGCTGGATTAGCTGACTCAGCTGTACCAGAAGAGGTGGAACCAAGGCTGGAGAGAGCAAGCCACACCCAGTGGGTCAGGAAGTCACAGCAGGCCCTGCTAAGGAGTAACAAACAGCTGTTTGTCCTCAATGAGTGAAAAGAGGAGTGAAGAGCTGCTGGTTCCACAGCAGAGGAGATGATGGAGGATCACCCTCACTGACATCTCTCATTGTTTCAGTCTCTACAGCTCATGTTCTGCTTTGTTGTCTTCTCAGTCCTCGAGGTGCAGATGGTGGAGGTGAATCAGGGGGTGAAGTCTGTGCTCCTGCCTTTCAAAGTCAACTCTGACCTGCCTCTGGATGCAACATTAGAGTGGAGTCACCAGAACAAAATGGTCCACATGTATCAGAGAGGCCAAAATAAGCCTGACTCACAGGACAAGGGTTACAAAGGCCGCACCACGATGAATAAAGATCCACTGACAGCTAAAGACCTCAGTCTGACCCTGAAAGACCTCCAACTTACTGACAGTGGAGTCTACACCTGCACCGTCTGCAACAAGGATGGACACATGCTGCTACAGAAATCAGTGACTCTCAGTGTCAGAGGTGAGTGGAACAGCTGTTTGTCCTCATTACAATCCTCCATGAATAATATCCAAGTCATACAGCTCCTGATGCATCATGGGAATGTGAGGTATGTAGAAACAGTCCAGAGTCCAAACAAAGGTTTGGTGTTTGTGAGTTTGGTCCATGCAGTGCAGCAGAGAGACGGTGGCTCCTGCTGCCTCTCTGCTCTGCTAAAAGCACAAAGCCTTTAATGTGGGCACAGTCCATGTCTGTCATCTGGATCAGCACTGAGAGGTTTGTGAGAGAGAAACTTTCTGAGGGGTCCAGACAAACATTCTTACAGCGAGTGGTGAGCAGAACCATAAAGACATCGTATATAATACAATAGAGATGGGACAGATGACATCATCCAGAGTGAGCCTGTCAATCAATGAGCAGCCTATGATCAAATGCTATTAGATATATGTAATAATAAGGATGTTAGGGACCTCTAAATCACCTTAGAGCATCCATCCATTCACTTCTGCTTATCCTGTTCAGGGTCATGGGGGGCTGGAACCTGTCCCAGCTGCCATGGGGCAAGAGGCAGGCTACACCCTGTTCAGGTCGCCAACACAAAGAGACAGACAACCATCCACACTCACACCTATGGGCACTTTAGAGTAGCCAATTAACCTAACCCCAGTAAGTGCATGTCTTTGAACTGTGGGAGGAACCCGAACCAAGGACATGCAAACTCCACAGAGAGAGAAAGGCCCAGACAAAGGTGGGATTGAACTCAGGTCTTCCAGATGGTATTTCAATTGTGAGGCAGCAGTGCTAACCACCGCACCACTGTGCTGACCTTAGAGCTGTGGGTCTCGGGTTTCACTGAATGAAATGTTTTGATGCACCAAACAAAGCAATGTCCACCTGGGCTTCGGTGGTGAAACAGGGTGGGCGTGGGATGGTGACAGTGGAGAGTTTCATTAGTTGTTGTGCTAATGTGCCTGCTGATGTTTCCTTCTTCCACCATAACAATTATTCTGATATTCAGCATTTGTCCAGCATGGCTTTTCTCCCAGTTTCTTTACATTTGACCTGTCATGACCCTGTGCCCCAGAAACACTACCTTAGAGCTTTATTGGTATAAGAAGCAGTAAAATAACTTATTAGTCTTAAGTCAGAGGAAACATTGAAAACAGGAGTGAAGAGCTGCTGGTTCCACAGCAGAGGAGATGATGGAAGATCAAACTCACCGATACCTGTCTGTCTCTCTCATGTTCTACTCTGTTGTCTTCTCAGTCCTCGAGGTGCAGATGGTGGAGGTGAAGTCGGGGGTGAAGTCTGTGCTCCTGCCTTTCAAAGTCAACTCTGACCTGCCTCTGGATGCATAGTTTCCTCGAGGTGCAGATGGTGGAGGTGAATCAGGGGGTGAAGTCTGTGCTCCTGCCTTTCAAAGTCAACTCTGACCTGCCTCTGGATGCAACATTAGAGTGGAGTCACCAGAACAAAATGGTCCACATGTATCAGAGAGGCCAAAATAAGCCTGACTTACAGGACAAGGGTTACAAAGGCCGCACCACGATGAATAAAGATCCACTGACAGCTAAAGACCTCAGTCTGACCCTGAAAGACCTCCAACTTACTGACAGTGGAGTCTACACCTGCACCGTCTGCAACAAGGATGGACTCATGCTGCTACAGAAATCAGTGACTCTCAGTGTCAGAGGTGAGTGGAACAGCTGTTTGTCCTCAATGAGTGAAAACAGGAGTGAAGAGCTGCTGGTTCCACAGCAGAGGAGATGATGGAGGATCACCCTCACTGACATCTCTCATTGTTTCAGTCTCTACAGCTCATGTTCTGCTTTGTTCTCCTCACAGACTACCAGGCAGGGGTGGTGGAGGTGACACAGGGCCAGAAGTCTGTCCTGATGCCGTTTAAAATCACAGACGAGCTTCCTCCAGATGTCAAAGTGCAGTGGAGACTCACTCACCCTGAAGACAAGATGGTCCTCTTGTATGACAGCAGCCAGAAACAGCCTCTCTCACAGGATCAGGTTTATGGAGGCCGCACAGAGATGCCTGACAATGTCCTGAGAGATAAAGACTTCAGTCTGACCCTGAAAGACCTCCAACTTACTGACAGTGGAGTCTACACCTGCACCGTCTGCAACAAGGATGGACTCATGCTGCTACAGAAATCAGTGACTCTCA
>JAMQGT020001937.1:0-19254 GCA_024447675.2 Pterophyllum scalare
TGGCCGCAAAAGGCGGCCCTACACCATACTAATAAATTATTGTAGTCTAAAACCAGGTGTTTCAATTTCATTGTCCAACCCCTGTATATATATATTGCTACAAAAAGCATTTATTTATGTGAAAAGGAGAAAACAATAAGCTAAAGAATGCTGTTTTTCCCTTTTCAGTGGGATTCCTAGGATAGATAGATATATAGATGGATATCTTCAGAAATGCATTAAATATATCTTAGGTGGGAAATTCTTTTGAAGATCATGGAAGAAACTTGATTGATAACAGTAGTGTCAGCCTGTCGTTTTTCGTACCGCTGGCCCTTTAAGAAAATTGTTGTCGTCGTCGTTTGGGGGCGTGACCCGGAAGAATTCTGTGATCCCAAGTCAACGTGCTACTCACTCTCGGGTGTACGCTTGATTTTTATGAAGCTGGCTTGTAACGTCGCTGCCATATTAGTCAAATCCAGAGGATTTCACAGTTCAGCCTTTGCTCGTCGGCTCGGAACAGAGATGTGTAAAGAGCTCAAGACTAAAGTGCTGCGTTTGTTACCGCCGACTTCCAACGGACCGACGGTTCCGGACGAGACAGGTACATGTATCTGACATTCAAAGTGTATGTAAGTCGCGCTTGGTGAACACTGGTGTGTTTGGAAACAGATGAATGGCTCTGAAAAATGGTTTTAGACGTTAGCTGCTAAGCGATGCAAGCGCCTCAGTGTGTTGCGTCAGATTACTGGTTTTCCTGTCATTTGCAACTCGTAGCCGAAGTGATGTGTTTTTAACATCTAACACTAAACAGTAGTTAGGTCACAAGTCCTGACCGCTAAGATAATGTGCTTATTTTGTAAACGTACAGCTGTTTGACCAAACTGGATATAAGGGCTTCAAAACACGTTAGATGTGTTATGTGTGTAGCCGTACCAAAGAAATAAGTGTTAGATATATGTAAAATTTATCAATACATTTGACCTCTACAAAGATAATTAAATATTTGCAGATTATAGTTTGGACTGCTGCCTAATAGCCTTTTATTATACTCACTGTGCACTGTATTGGGTACACTTTACTAGTATCGGCTTGGTCCCTTTCCAGCCTTTAGAAATGCCTTGTTTAGATCCAGCAGGGTGCTGGGCAGATGCTCAGATGTCCTGTAGTGACATGATCGTATCATTCAACTGCTGCAGAACTGTATATAGCACCCTGTGATGCCGATCTCTCACCTAAAACATGCAGAGGTGGCAAAATACAGACATTCATAGTTAAATAGAAGTATAGATACGTGTGTTAAGAAAATACTGAATCAACTTCTTTACTCAAGTAAACGTAAAAAAGTACAGGCTCTGGAATGTACTCAAAGTAAGAAAATAAAATTAGCTCTTTGGAGGAGATTTCGTTCTATATTTGTGCAAAGCTAACTGAACCTTGTGTGATATTAATATAATAATAATAATAAAATAATTATTACACGGGAATACAAATGTTATTCCAATCTAAATTCTAATACTAATCCATGTACTTAGCTTGAATCTGTAATGTAGGACACAAGCAGTGAAAAAGAATTTAAAAAATAGCTCTATTTTCTGTTGCCTACATTGTAGGGTCTGACTCTACCTCCACCTCTAAACACAAACATTTGTACAATCAGGGGTTAAAGCGGGATTCGGCAGGTGGGAACCCTAAGACCAGTTGCAGTGATTCCACATGAGGAAAAGAATTGCAACTTTCTATTGAGAGCTCTCGTGGGTTTTCTTTGTGTGCAGGCTGTGTTCAGCTGACATGTGCTGGTGCTGCTCTGAGGTTTAAAACTTTATTAGTCAGAACAGTACTCACCCCTTTTGTACCATGAAAAGGAAGACATTCTGTTATTATTAAAGAACACAGAGAAGAAATTTACCCACTGCAGTCAGTGAATGTGGTAGTTTGTTGCAGTCAACAAGAAATCACCTGATGCTAATGTTTTGTTTTGTATACAGTGGTGTCTGAGCTGTTCTTCTGGATGTAACATGATGCCTTTTCAAAATCACCCCGAGCACCTTTTCATGCACTTTGTTCTGTTTTCATATTGGGTGACATTTATGCAGATACTAATGTATCTTTGACAGGCCAATATTGGTCAGCCAGTGTATTTATTGGACCTTAGTTTAATGATGTTCATGTTCAAAGATGCTCATCTCTGTGCCTTTCTTTGAATGCGTTGGTATTCAAGTTACTGTTCTCTTTCGATCATTATCTATATCGAAGTTTATTTTGGGAGTATTATTCAAGTGATAGTTTACTGAAGGAACAGAAACAGAGGGGGACGGGCCATCATACCCGTGTCAGAAAGAAAACCGTGATTAGAACTGTTCTCAACTTAACTTGTAAACCTAAATTCTGTGTTACGTAGTTTACTCAAAGACTGTGTTAATATAGATGTTATCGGTGCTCACCTTTTCTTGGTTGTCTCCTCACTGGGATGTGCAGCAAAAGAGTGAAAGGTCAATCACCTGCTTAAGATCCTCTGTGGCAAACCAAAGTGGTGGGTTAGAATTCTGTGGATTAGAGGTAGAAAATAACAGCCTGCTGCTGTGATGTAGAGTTTAAGCAAGTTAAGTGCTTGACAAAGGCCTCAAATGGTTTATTTCTTCCAGTTTTTTGCTCTCTCATATGCACTTAGAGAGTATATCTGAGGTGCATCGCTGAGCTCAATCTTGTACCTAAACATAAAGGAAAATGAAAGTGATGAAGTTGGGAGAACATGGTTATAGTAAAGGTTTTAATTGAGATGCTCCAACCACCCCAATCCCCACCCTACCCCACCCCCATCCAGTCTTGTTGCTGTTGTCCTGTGGATGATATCTCATTAACACCCCTTGTTTTTGAACTGCAGATGGTGCCGAAATCCTGAGTTGCACAGTAAAGGCTCTAAAAGAGAATCACGTTGTTGCGGTGCCCACGGACACCATTTACGGCCTGGCATGTCTAGCCCAAAACTCAGAAGCCATCAGAAAAACATATGACATAAAAGGGCGAAATGGACAGAAGCCGCTGGCCATCTGTGTAGGGGAAATTCAGGACATCTATAAGTAAGTTTGCTGGTGACTTTGATCAGGGTGCATGTTGTGTATTTGCTTCACTGGAAGTGTAGTCGTGTCTTTCTAGGCCAACTGTTTTGCACAAACACATTACTCATATGCAGAGGAGTCACACATGCAAGAGGCAGAGATATCATCACCACTCAAATAACACATTTTACATTTTGACTGACAGGTACATCTACTGTTAGAGGACTCCTCTGTATTATTTAATTATTTGCTGTGTGACTGTATTTTAGATCCCTATGCAGCCACGTCTCATTTTTCTGAGGTTTGTTAAAGATTTGTGGGAATAAAAGTGAAACTAATTGGACAATAGTGGGTAGACCCACAAAAAAGAAGAGGAGAAAAAAACATACTTGTGCTATTCTGGACTGAAAAACGATTCTTTTATTGTCAAATAGTTATTTCGGCTATCAGTCGTTTGCTTCATTAAAATTCTGAAAATGTTGAAATGGCCTAAAGCAATTTTCCACAACACAAATTGGTGTCGTGACATTATTAATCCAAAACTTCCAAAAAACACAAAGAAAATGATCAGAACAGAGAATTATTTTGCCAGAAATATGAATCAAATCAAAAATAGTTATTTTACAGTGATGCAATCATTAATATTCATTGATATATATATATATATATATATATACACACACATATTTTTTTGTGTGCATGATTAAACACTAATGTGGTAATGTGATGCCATGCACAGGTACTGTAAGGTGAAGGTGAAGAGAGAGTTGTTGTGTGACCTGCTGCCCGGTCCCGTCACTCTGGTGTTTGAAAGGTCTGAAGAACTGAACACGGATCTGAACCCCTTTACCTCGGTGAGTTTGCTACTTTAACTACTGAAAAGAAACAATTTAACTATAAGTGTGAATTGTTGTTTGCACATCCACGTCTCTCTCAGCTTGTAGGTGTGCGTATCCCAGATCACCCCTTTATGAGGCAACTTTGTCAGATGTGTGGGGAACCACTTGCACTTACCAGCGCCAACATCAGCTCACAGACCAGCACGGTGGAAGTCCATGTGAGTACAAAAGTAAATGGCATTTCTGTTTCTTTCAGTTCTAAGTGTATTGCATTGCAAGCACACCTACCAGACAGTATATTAGGGACACCTTGCTGGTACTGGGTTGGACCCCCTTTTGCCTTCAGAGCAGCTTTGTGGTATAGATTCAACAAGATGCTGGAAACATTCCTCAGAGATTTTGGCCCATGTTGGTATGATTGCATCACACTGTTGTCAGCTGTAGAATATGGGTACATCGTGGGCATAAAGGGATGGACATAGTCAGCATCAATACTGAGGTAGACTGTGGTGTGGTGTTTAAACAATACTCAGTTTGTACTAATAGGCTCAAAGTGTGCCAAAAAATATCTCCTACACCGTTGCCCTACCAGCAGCTGTTTGAACCATTGATACAAGGCAAGATGGATCCATGCTTTCATGTTGTTTATGCCAAATTCTGAGACCATTGTCCGAATGTTGCAGCAGAAGACTGAGAGACTGAGAGTCGTCAGATCAGGCAACGGTTTTCCAAATCTTCTAATGTCCAGTTTTGGTGGCCCTGTTCTAACTGTAGCCTCAGTTTCCTGTCCTTAGCTGACAGGAGTGGCACCCTGAGTGGTCTTCTGTGGCTGTAGCCCATCTGTTTTAAGGTTTGACGTGTTGTGCATTCAGAAATGCTGAGAACTGCTGCTCACTGGATAGTTTTTCTCTTTGTGACCGTTATCTGTAAACCCTGAAGATGGTTGTGTGGGAACAGCCCAGTAGATCAGCAGCTTTTGAACTAGTCAGACCGTTTGGCAGGAACAACCACACCACGTTCGAACTCACTTAAATCACCTGTCTTCCCCATTTTGATGCTCGGTTTGAACGTCAGCAGGTCATCTTTATCATGTCTACATGCCTAAATTCTTTAGTAACACAATTCTCACACACTTATTTGGGTTAATGAGCAGTTGAATCCCACCCTGCGCAGCAGCCAGTAAGTTTATTTATTCTTTAATGCTGCTGGGTTTTTCTTCTGAAGGAGTTTCAGGAGCTCTGGCCCAAACTAGCTGTGGTTGTGGATGGTGGACCAATAGGAGGCCAGAGCCGCCTCGGCTCTACAGTAATCGACCTGTCAATACCTGGCAAATACCACATCATCAGACCTGGCTGGTAAGTTCATCCAGATGCTTGTTTTAATAGTTTCTTTCCACACATAATTTAAACTATTTCAGAGTGCTCAAATACTTAAGTGATTGTTCAAACAGCCACATTTTTTCCAAAGTTAAAAAATAAAGTGGTACATTTAAAAAAAAATTCCCCAAAGCATGTGATGTGACACTTCAGGTTATGGGTCTTCACCAGAAGAATAAGTAACACATTCTCCTTTTCTGTTGGCTGGACAAAAACATTTGCGAGGCAAAGTTGAACAAAGGTGAACTCTGATTCACGAGTCTAATGTATTAAAACAAAAAGATGCAAATTGTGCAGTGACCTGAATTGGATCTGGCAAATTAGTTATACAACTTAAGTGTAATGTGACAGTTCCATCAGTTTATTCCATGACTCTGGAAGAAGGGGAATAGATGCATCTAAACTGACTGAATGCCTGTTACTTAGCAATATTCACTATGAGCCATTTACAGCATCTTGTATCATTATGAATATGTGTAAGCTTATGCACATAAAATATTTGAATAGCCACTACAAAAAGTAAGGAGGTGTTTTGCAAAAATTAGCCCGCTAAACATAGTCTTAGTTTACTACACTGCCGCACCACAAACGAGTGATTTAAAATACCATATTTGGAGTCAGTTTGTCACATCGTGTTAACACTCTTCTTTCTCACGCTGAGCTTCACACCCCCTCTGCCCCCAAACCACCCATGTTTGCTCTGAAGTAGACTTGGTACATTAAACAAGAAATGACTGTAATTTTGGTTTCAGTGCCCTTTCTTCTACGGTTGATGTGCTGGAGCACAAATATGGACTGTCAGAGCACTCAGGGGAAAAATGACCTTTGAACTCTCCACACTCCAAAAAAACCAAAACAAAACGCACAACCAGCTTTGACCTGAGGCTACTTGGGAGAAGATGAATCCCGTGAATCTGCCTTTGCCTGGAAAGACACGAACTCACGAAGATTTAAACTGCTGATGGGCGATTTTGTTCCAGTGGCTGCTTTAAAGTCTTGGGTATTTATTTTTTTTTTCTTTGATGACCATATTTTGTGTTTTCCTATGTTCTGTCATGAAATTATTTGGGAGCTCAAGCTGTCTTGTCATTTATTCAGAAATAGGTCAGCTATACAGTAACCGTTTAAGTAATGATAAAGAATGGTTTGATCAAATCTTTTCCAAAATAAGAGGTGTAGTAAACGCTTTTTTCTGGTCTGACTGAATCTGTGCCATAACCTAAATCAGCTTTTTACTTTAGTTGTAAACTTTCTTTTAACTAAATCTATACATTTATTATTTCATGTCAGTGTGTGAAGATTGCACTACAATTGTTCACATTTGCACTTGCAATAAATCCTGTGTCACATTGTAGACTGTAAATACTGGAACATTTCAGCAGTTTTGGTTGGCACGTGGATATAATTTGTAAGATTCATCTTCTCATTTGAATGTTAATAACAGGAGTGCATAATTAAATCTTCTGTGCCTAATTAGACTTTGATTAATGGGTGGTACAACACTTGGAAATCCACAATAAAAGTTTTATTTTTTTCCCAGTCTCACAGTTTTATCCATGCACAACAAGCTATCTGAGATTTCTTTCTGCCTTTATGCACTGGATTTTACTCAGACCTGCATCTTAATGGAAGGTGAAATCAATAGAGCAAAGTTAAGTGTTTTAAAAGCAGCAGAAACCACTTACTGGTACCCTGGACAGGAAAATCAACCTGAGATCATTCGGAGAACTCACTTTTATTCTCAAAAGTGCCCATCTCTGGGAAGCCTTTCATTTTAAAAGGTATCAGAATCTTAATCAAGTTCATACAGAGAGTGCCCCAGGGTGCCCCGTGTCAGTGGGCAGGTTTATATTCATAAAGCCACTCCAGCGCATTGAACCGTAGCCGTAGACTTTGACTTCAGGCTTCAGTGGGGGGAAAAAAAAGGTGCCATATGCTTACATTACATGATTACTAATTGCATTTGAGTAGACAGTGACTCCATGGTGTGGTAGTTAACACTTTTTAACACTTGAAACAGAGATAGTGGATATTGGACAAAGGATGTGGAAGCTGTGGTAGGAGGAAAAGAAGATTTATGGATGTACTGAAGAAGGACATGCAGAGGGTTGGCATGACGGGAGCATGCGAGGGATAGGGTGAGATGGAGGCAGATGATCCACTGCGGGGACCCCTAAAAGGAGCAGCTGAAACAAGATGATCAAAAATGCTTTGAGATGGTTCTTGCTGGCACAGCACAGCCTTTTTGGAAGATGTCTTTAAGAATCTGAAATAGTATGAAGACTTATTGAAATGTGTTGTAGAACAATAGTAAGAATGAGGTGGAAGAATATTAGTAACAAGGTTGCAAAGCAAGGATATGATCCCTCATAAAACTACAAATTGTCTTTTCTTTAAATGTTTTTATATGTAATATGATATGTTACAAAATTACCTTCACAGGTGCTGTAGGATGGATTTGTGTGTGTGTTGGAAAGAATGAGGAGGGCTTAAGTTTTGTTTTGTTTTGCTCCAAAAACCAAATTAAAGGATTTCCAAAAAAATAATGAAAAGGCTAAATATATTTTTTATTTAATAATAATAATGTTTGTTGAAGATGTGGGCTTTTTGTGTGACAGCTGCAACTTGTAAAACATGTCATCACCATTTTAATAGACTCCTTGAACGTGGGTGAGGGGAAAACATTGTGGGGGCCACTTGGGTCAAATTGTGTGTTAAATGAGAGTACAGTGACTTCAGTTCTATTATTTCACTATTTAGAGGGACATGAGGTCCTTAATGGTGGCTCACTGTGTTTATAAATAATGTCAGGCAGGAGTTTCTCTCTTACCAAGTATAGGGGAGAAAATGCATCAGAGACAAACCCACAGAACATTTTAGAAGTCCGGGGTTTCAGTACAGTTCCTGCCCTATTCTTGCATTTTTCAAACACATCTATAGAACGTCTCACATCCAGCCATGTTAAAAAGGTAAATGCATGTCCTTCTCCACTCATAGTTACATCAATCAATTGCTCTTTCTCTTTCATGTGTGCACACACTTCCACTACAGCATGCGGTTTCAAGTCCGTTTGATGAAAGCTCACATGAGCCACTGCTCCTTTTCTTTATTGAACTGCTCGGCCCAGCGGCGGGTCAGGTCCAGGTAGTGGTCAGGTCCATGTGGCTGATAGTCCAAGTAAACACGGGTCACTGTTTTTTTAGGCACAGCCTTTTCTATCTGCGTCCCCTCATGCCATTCATTAAAAGACGTTATGGTGACGATCTCTGGGCGTACATTGAGTGCCGCCTGCAGGGCTGTCTCGTAGTAACGCCCATTCACCCGGTTGCGTGTGTTGTGGTTGTTCCATGGGCGGATGCTGGTGTCAATATAACCAGGCCCCACACTGGGGATAAAAAGGAGGTTGTTCCCATCACAGAAAGCTTTGATGGCCTTCCAGTTCTGGTGAGAAGAGCCAAAGGAGAAGCCGTTGGACGCAAAGTAAGTGTACATGCCATCAAAGCCACCTGCGAGGATGTCGTGCTTGTGACGTTCCTCCACAATCAGGGCTATAAATATGGAGTCGTAAGCTGAGCCACGCACGCTGTGGGAGCCGGTGGGAGTCAAAAGTTCAGACCAGGACTCGGGTGGAGTTAGGTAGGAGTCGTAGATATAAAACACTGGAAGAGTCTTCCCTGTGCTGGTAGTAAACTTGTAGAAGGCTCCATGGTCACCATACCTTTAAAGATTATATAATACAGTAAATTAACAACATCACAAATTTTAATACACTGAACAGCTGCAGATTAAATTAAGAAGATGCTAGAGTTTGGGCTAAAAAATGTGAACTTTCTATAAGTCTCAAGCTAAGGAATGGTTCATGGGGTTCAATAGCGCCAATTCAACATGGTTCATCCCCTCACATGCAATAATCTGTTTAAGCTGCATTGCTATCTGGCAGCTAGATTATTAGGTATATCAAATTAACTGTGGAGCATGAAAATAACACAGTACAGTGCAAAAGTCTTGAGCCACCCCTCATTTCTTTATATTTTGCTAGGAAAATAGGTGAAAACATAAATGGAAATACAGTATATAAGGCAAAAACAGAGTTACAACATTCCTTTTGAAACAGTCAGGTCCAAGGACTGAAAAAAAAAATGTTCAAAGAAAGGCTTTGAAAGACCTTCAGAGAGCCTGAACAGCTATTGCTCAAGAATGCTTTTAAAAAATGACAAGAAAGTTTGGCTCTTTGGAAACAAAATATAAAGAAGTGAAGGGTAGCTCCTGGTTCTGAAAGGTGATGCCAATCTACAGGTGTCCTAACCCTGCATTCTCTCTAATGGCTAGCAGGGGCTCTGGTTACAAAAATAAGTCTGAGTGTATAGAAGTCTGAGGGAAAACAGCCCTTGGCTCCCTTGATCTGGGTTCCTAGTATGCAGTATTTCAAATCAGTTTATGTGCTCAGTCGCTAGTTTCAAGTTCATTTTTTAAAAGATGGTTGAAAAGGAAGATGAAGCAGGGTATGCTTTAGGGGAGGCCAACCTTATGATTTGGTCAGTACCCTATAGGCATGCAGTGTCCCTTGGTTTCTCCATCATATCCATTCATCCGTACATCATAAACATAAAGGTTCAGAAAACCAAGAAAAGCTCAGCTCAATGCTTCATAATGGGATTTCAATAACCAAAGGGTCTTACTGTACGTACTTGGATACGCACATCCATTATGTACACAGTCACTGGGATATTGAGGCTTGATTGTGCTTAAACCCCTTATCAAGGTAATTGCTCAAACCCACAAACTTTAAGATCTGCTGGAAATCCGAAAGTTCCTAATGAGGACAAATATGCTAAAAATATGTAAATGCACCCTAACATATGCTGTAGTCAGCAAATTACTGCAAACACTGTAACCTCTAAATAAAGGGGAAAATGAGAAACTGTACATTAAGTTTACAGGGTGACCTTTGGGTACCATAAATATCTACCGCATATTTAACGGTTATTTAATGGAAGAAGGTTATCTTGCTGTAGACGGACGTTTCTGCAGCAAATACACAAACACACACAAATCATTAATGTACATCAACCCTTACAACTGAGATAAAATATAAAGATATTTCATACTATTTCTTGCTTAAATTTGCTGAAACTGAATATGTTTTTGGGGTTTGGGACCTCTGAGTTAGTAAATCTCTGAAAGGTGCTCCTTTTCAGACCAGTCTCACTTGTAAAAGTTAGAAAAAAATGGCTTTTGCTTCAAAAACTCATCTATAAGTCATGAAACTGACTTTATATAATCTGAAATGCACCCTAAAAGTATTTCTGTGTTGTAACTGCTGTTTTTCTAGCTATGCATGCAATCTTAATGGTTTTCTATTTGAGTTGACTCAGGAATGAAGTGCAGCCAGACATGCACCCACCTGTCAATGATGTACTTGATGTTGTCGTGCACACTCTGATCGTTTCGTCCTCTGTATGGTTGGATGTGGAATGCAACCTGGAAAATGATGACGGAATATGGATGGCCTGTTAGTTTTCATTCATCTTATGGATACATCATTAATTTATGCATTATTCAAGGTCAGCATTTACTGATGACCTCAGCAAGTATTGACTAAAAATCATCCATTCCCCAGGGCAGACTCCTCATAGAGGGTTGACAAGAGTGACAGTAATGTCTTCTGCCTTGTAATCAATTAAAGTTTGAGAAGTTGCTAAGACAAAAAATTGTTCAATAAGGCCTCAGTCATACTAGAGTAAAAATAGGGCAGCAACCTAAGCGCAACCTGGAAAAACTGGTGGTTGGCGAGTGATTGGATTGAATTCATTGAAGTAGTTGTGGCGACCAACCACTGAGTGTGCAGCACCCTCAACCTGGGTGACCAGTTTTGGTTGCAAGGCACTGCACAGGTGCCAGATGGGAGGCAACCTCTGGATAAATCCTGCACTCCACCTGAGTCTCAGTTCTCAGGACTACACAGAATCCCCTGCAGTTTCTAACAGAAGAGTTCACATTATATCATAAACATACTGATTCTTATTCAGCCTTCTCTCATTTATCTAAACTGCCGCACTGTTTTCAGGGAGAAAAACATGCACAAACCCTGTGCTTACACGGTATTATTTTTTTGTGCGTTACTCGCCTCTCTTTTTTGAGACACAAATTTGTGCTGCTCTTGGAAGAATGCTTGTCATTACTGACATGAACTAGCTGTCATAGTCTGCAGCTGAGAGAATCACACCTGATGTGTGGTTTCTGCAACAGTCCGCTGGCTCCGGTACAACACTACACATCTAGCAGCAAGTGATTTTTTTTTAGATTTATCAGTTAATGGCTGTATTATAGCAAACAGATAAGTGCCAACTTTTGTAGTTTATGAAATGCAACAAACGAGCTAATCAGACCTCTGAGCCCCTTTTCAGGAAAAAGAGTCTCACTGTTGTAATTCTGCAAAACATTTTAGTCATGCACCATTTTGACCTTGTGTAGCCCCAAAGCAAAGCATGAAATCAGGAGTCTGGTTCCTTTACCCTTTTACCATATAAGAGACTCACTGCAGTTTTCTAAAAACCCATTAATAGGGGTATAACACTAAGAAAGATCACCAGCCCAAATGTTGCCCACTTACAGGGCCACCAAAGAACCATGTTTTCTCTCTGTTTCACGTTCATGACAAATTCTGCTACACGATAGCTGTTTTTCAGCCTGAGTGGTCTCCCTCTGGAAGCTATTCTAACACTCTCAGTTAATGCCTCTCTTAGAAGTGGCTGCTTACAGTTCACTAACAAACGTAGCAGAGGAACGAGGGACCTGAAGCGACATGTACACAAAAAGTGCTTAAACTGAATATTTTAAGGTGCATCTGTAGAATTCAGTGACTTTGAATAATGCATGATCAAAGAGGAACATCACTTTTCCAGCAGTGGACGCCCAAGAGGAACAATGTGATAGAAAATGGCCTTTTTGGGATGATGGAAGTATCTAAAGGGATGTAAGCTGTCATTGAGTAAACTAAATAAAGATCCCTTAGCCCACGTTACATGATTCCAGTCTTATCCCTGTTTAAAAAAAAAATCTATGCTAGCAGCTCTGCAGTGAAATATCATGGCAATCCACCTGCTTGTTGTTTCAGCTTGGACCAAAGTGGTCAGCTGGTGTTTTTGGAGCCACGCCAGTAGCATGGCTAAATCAGGATATTCTTGATATAGATGTATTTTGTAATATTTCTATAATACTTGTGTGACAGGCATATGATGCATGCTGAAGTTTTTCTTTGGAGAATTGGCTGTTGGTGGCATTGTCATTATAGCATTAAGTGTATACTAATGATTTAAAGTAATGTTTGGAATAGGCTTAATCATAGTCATTTGTTTTAAATTGGAGATGACTCTTGATATACTGTCAGGATGGTTGCAGAGAAACTGAAACACTTGTGACACTAACAGAGAAACTAAGTGCTTTTATGTGCAGAAAAATGTCAATTTTAATGGTGTGAGATGCACTTTGTTTGCAAAAGACACATCTGAAATAAGATAGAGGAAGAAAGGTCTTAGCCATATGAGTAAATCATATCCTAAAATCAATATTTATGCAGCTAACTCTTTGGATTAGTTAGAAAATAACAGTAAGATATGATAGTACAGTAGAAGAAGTCCACATAGAAAATCTATGAGATATTAGAGATTGCAAAGCCACATGATTATAACTTATAAAGGGCAAGCCAAGCTGTTATGCTCCTGTACATACTGCCTCAGAGTGTAGGCCACTAGAAAACTCATTTTCCACAACACACTGGCCCATTACATTGTGGTAATTTAGAAGTAAATGAGACAGAGTTGACGCATTTTAATACCTCATAAACATTGACAGCACAGTCTGGAACAACCCCGGTGTGATTTATGCTGAGCGGAGTGGAATTTAGTGCTATGTCATGCAGAAAGTGCTAAGGGAGGGATGAGAGCCAACACAAAGATGAAGGTTCAGACCTTTATGACAATTAGATCAATCTGAGCAAAGTTTGGCACATCAATTTATGGAAAAGTGTCACTTTTACTGAAAGTTGGTGGATATACACTGAGGTTGCACAGGTCTCATATATAAAAATATATAGCTACTGAGTGCATCTGGAAACAAGAAAGTGTGGCTGATGCCATCATAGGACACCCATGGGCCATATTCCCCTGTGTAGCTTCATGGCCTACTTAGGAGATAGAACTTTTGCACCCCCTCAGGGTGCAGATTGTTCAGAGGCTCAAACTGAGTCATGGGATCCATGATGCACACATCCCCTCTGCTCTTTTTCTCCTACATCCAGCTTCCAATAACCCCATACCCTGTCCCCACCAAGCCGCCCCCACCCTCCCCCGGGCAGAAGGACTATTTCAGCTCCATTTCAAGCTGAGGTCAAGCAGCACCTCTGCTGTGGAGGCTCCATGTGATCTGCTCTCTAACATGAGCAGTGTGTGGGTGCTGTTGAAATGCTTTTCAACTTATATAATAAAAAGTACATTGCTTTATTTTGCAGCATTACCCAAAGAGGGGTCACTGTGTTTTTAGCAATGTGGCATGGGATCACTACCAGGATGGAAGCTGGATTTGTTTTTAGTGAGCTTACACTTCTCCTGTTTCCATTCACCTCCAGTCTAACTTGTGAATATGCAATTAGGTCAAACGTATACAATTCACTCTGCATATAAATGCGTTATTCACTAGGCATTGGGTGCTACTGTCAGTGAGACAGACTCACAAGAGGGATTTCTGTGTCAACTGATCATTTATCTTGTCTTACATGTCAATGGCCAGTGGTTTGAAGCAGCTAGCAAAGCAATATTGCAGTAGGAGGTGTGTGTTTGGATGCCAGTACACAAAGACTTCTTTCCTTCCTAAAGCAATTAATAATTTTTAATTTTACAATATATTTTTCTTGACCAACCCCAATACTGAGTCATTTAATCAAACCTGAAAACTTTGAATCCCTCCCTTAAGTACTGTGTCCTTAATAAAAATTTTATTGGAGTTGTGGCAATTTATTTTTTAGGTAGAAATTGTTCCAGTTTCCCAGATTTTATTTTTCTTTCATACTGAATATGTTAGGGTTATGAGGGAGTGCCCCCTAATAGGTTAATATAACTGTGAAAATCTTGAAAAGTAAATTTCATATTCATCAGTTACAATAGGAAGAGTGCCACAATCATTTTAAACATCCTCCTCAGTTTGGAGTATGACAAGCAAAGACAGCTCAGGCCACGGAAGGATAAAGATGGAAACCAAAGTGCAGACAGACAGGCATCATAAATACAGATAGCTCATTACTACAAGTATAATTTTTTTCATCCTTTTTTTATTAATATATATTTTGTGATATTATTCAGTAGACTCTCCAAGGGTCTGAGGATGCAAAACAAAACTCATTTATTCTCTCATGAATTTCTCAGATAAGCAAACAGCCACTTAAAGCAGATTGCTGATTGTCTTGAATCCTGATCTGATACATTTTTGGCTGTTGCCCCTGCCTCCTGTAGGACCATCTATCCTCCTCACTTGGGCTTCCTGCCCACCTTTTGGCCCAGCTTTCAGGGGCAAAAAGTACAGAAATTATTTCAAATTGTTTTTCATCAGAGTTCTAAATTATCAGAGCCAAAGTTCCTTACCTTGTCAGCATTTTGCTGGAATTATGCAAGAGGAAGCAATCCAAAGATAAATGTAGTTCTGTGCAGACATGGTAGGAGGAGTTTATGAAAAACAAGGAGAATTGGAAAAGGATGCTTGGAAAGACACCACTCAACGTGCAGCTGTACTCAGAATAATTTAATTCCAGCACTTTCTGGAGACTGCTCTGATTGTGACCTTCTGGGTGCTTTCATTAAACACAAGGATATGCAGCTCATTCTTATTTCAATAAGATACTGCCATGTGCAGTTTGAAGAAAGCGTGTCACAATCCGTTTTTCCACGCGCTTTTATGAAAATGCCGTGCTTGCTGGATCGTTGATGACAGTAAAGCACGGCATTAAATTCTGTCTATTAGATTCTCTACTGACAGTATTATGTGTTAAACCTCATCAGCTCAGCGATGCATGTCTAATCCCTGCATTCTTGTCTTGCCCTTGCAGAGATGCATTATTTCTTTGCCTTCAACCAAATAAGCAGGGGAAAAAACAACAAATATAATATTAAATCTGACAAGCTAGCCTGACAACTCTTCTGCCTCTCATCAGAGATGTTTATAGCGAGAACGAGGCCAGTATGTGGCACATCTTTGCTGAAACCAAATTAACTTTATCTACACAACAGAATGCAAACAGCAGCACAATAATGACTTTTGTTACAATAATGCTTTGTAATTAACCTTGGTGATAACTTTTGCAGTTTGTAAATAGAACGTGTGACTAATGATTTTTGGTCTTATGCATTTAAAGAGAAATATCCTTCAAGGGGAAAGATACGGGGGAAGACACGTGGGCAAATCTGCGACAAGCCAGGACTTGCGCCACCTGCACCGCAAAGTGGCATGTACATGTGGTCGTCTGCTCCACCCCTGAGCCACCCTGGCGCCTTGCTTAGAAAATTCTTAAAAATTAATAAATCAATATTTTAAACAGCTTGGAAACAGTTTTTAATCAAATTACTAATTGTAAAATCTCTTTAAAAAATTCCCCCAAAAAACTTTATTGTAGTGCTAATTCTTTAATATGGTTCCTACTTACCCACCGTCCTCACCTTTTAGCGTGTCATCTGGCTATTTATTCCTTAGTTAAACATGTACAAAGGCAAATTTCTCCAAGTTTACATGTCATTGCAAATTCAGTTATAAAGAGTGGCCCTTAAGTAGGTTTTATTCTTCACATCAGAGCATGCAGACGTGAAAACCTTTTTGCTCTTATTTCTAGTTCCTTACTCCAAACACTCTACATAGTGTTGATTAAAAGCCCATACTGCTAGCACTACAGATGCTTTCCCCTAGACTGCCTTTCCTTACCCTCCCCCTCTATCTGTATATATAGCATCTGACATGAATCATATCTGATTACAAGCAAACATTGCCTGTAAAACTTTAATAAGCCTTCAGTACAGTGTGACAGGGGGACCAACATGGACTCAGCTATTTCCGCTGTCATTTTCTGACCTAATTGGCAATTGGTCATGTGGTTTTTGCCCCTATTCTGCATCCCCCTCCCACCCCACAAATGTGTTCAAGAGTTCATTTAACAGCTGATCCAACAGAAGTAGCAGCAGCTCTTTGACCTGTTTCATCCTCTAATGCTAGAGACAAAGTCACTGCACATGCAAGCGTTCAGAGTCAAATCCCCGAGTAGCAGAGAACAGCTTTATAGGATGCAGCACAACAAGCTGAGAAGGCCTTGGTCGTATGAAAGGCCACTGCACATTCCACATATTCCACTGGTTAGACCTGACTATCCTAAGCAGTGTTAAGCTCTCCACAGACCTCTGTGAACCATCAATAATCCTTCTTTATGCCTCATGTCATTGAGGTCTTAGTAAGATGAATGGATGGAAGGATAGTGGACAGAAAGCGGGCAGAAACATGTCACTTTGAAAGACTGTAAGGAGACCTACACAGTATTAACTACTGCCCACCTAGCACTTTGTGTGATTTAAAGAATTTGTGTCATTTAGTCTACACTGTAGAGCAAAAATCAACAGGCACAATTCAATATAGCTCACTCTTCTCAAAGGGATACATCAGGGAACTGAGTTTGGTCCTCTTGTATTTTATCTTTAGCAAATAATTTAAGTTTAGTGTATTTGAATCTATTACTAACATGCAGATGATAAAGAGCTGTGTAACTATGGATCCTTTTGGCCATATACACTTTGCAAACATCATCTCAATCAAATCAGACTTCTTCTTCTAAATGCAAATGATAACAATATGAGAAACTCTAAAGATATTGTGGTCATTGTTACAGCTGTTCTTCAATCTTATGGAGGAATTAGGAGAAGCCTGCTGCTGCCATCTGGCCTGGGTTCTTTATTGTGGTGATTTGTTTTACATTAATCCATAAGCACAGGGTCACAGTATGTTGGGCTTTGGCTACTGTAGTGTAATGACACAAAACCATCAATGTGCATTTGAGATGTAGTCTACTCGTAACTGAATATATTTGCCATTCATAGCAAATTAGGCCAAGTACAGTCATGTTTTTATTGTTACTGTATATTCTTTATTTAACAGGGTAAAAGTCTTATTGAGATTAAAAATCTCCTTTGTGAGTGATTTGGCCAAGAGAAAAGATGAAGATCAAGATGTATCTCCTGTATTTCCTATTTCAGATTAAAGGACAAGCAGAATAGCTGCTAAGAGACATAAATAATAAAGCCACTGCTTTGTTTTCCAGGAACTTACAGTCCTAAAGATAACATTTAATTAATAGATGTGATTTCTCCATCAGAGTTCAAAACCACTGCGAACTCTATCGTATTTTCTAGTATGATCTGAGCTTACTTTAGTAATTACTTTAGCAGTATTGTTATATAGCATGTTGTCTGATTTGTTTTTATTGTTCTGTCTTTTAGAGTCTGAATAAAGGTTAATGAAGAGGAAAGAGGAAAAGGTTTTAAAATGGATGATTCACCAAAAAAAAAAAAGCAAACACACAAAATATATGCCCTGGACTCCTTCCCTGTTATACTTTAGATCATTCTTTCCTCTTCTTCTCTCTCTTACACACACACACACACACACACACACACACACACACAGAATGTGCTGACACTGCTCTACCTTGAGGTTGTGTCTATATGCTGCATCCAGTACAGCTGGTACCAAATCCTCAGCAGGTTCCCCGTTGTCGTCTGATATGCCAGGAGGATACCAGGACAGGACCAGAACCCCTACAGCAAGATAAGCACTTGATCAAAGATTCTGAATTAACACCTCTGAGGGTATCTGCTGATGGGAATTATATACAAAATGTATATGAACCTCTAAAAATGTTGTATGCATTGCTGAAATGATGCATGGATTTCAAGACTAACTGAACTTTCCTTTTTGAGGTCATTTTGTGAAGTTATTGTTGGTCCTGTAGTAATTTTCTTTTCTTTGTTATCATCCATAATGTCTTCAGTGTCTCTTTGTGGTTCAGAAATATACAGTACATCCACTGATATGTGGAGGAGAGTTCATTGTTTTAATGAATGTATTTGTCATCTTAAGACTATTTATTATGCCTTGTTTTAGTGGCAACAGTTTGAGTGTGTGACAGCTCCTAAATTCATAAACTCATGCTGGCTGAAAAACGGCTATCAGCCACAGCAGTGTACTGGCAAGAGATAGGAACTGGCACATTGGATATGCACTCGCAAATGATTTATTAAACTCATGTCTACTTGCTGTGGAGCTGTGAAAAATATTAGATTACAATAGGCAAGCATGTCTTTTGGTGTTAAGAATGTGGCTACTGCTATTCATGTTATTTATGGACAGCAGGTGGCAGGAGGAGTCAGTCACCAACTCAAGCAGAATCTACTTAGTTTGGCTGTTTGGGGTCTCTAATTAAATGGATTGTTTTAACTAATCACTTTTGAACTGGTCCTCCCATGATCCTCCTGTTAAGGCTATGAGGTTTCTGCATTATATGGTCTTCTCATCACTCCAGCTGGTGTACAGTAACCTACTGAGCTGCAGGACAAGAAACATCAGGACCTATCATGTGTTGGCTGCTGACAGCTGACACACTGTGCTGTTACTTGACACCCAGGCAGAAAACTTGGGCTGCAATTTAATGAAGCCATACAGGTCTTTGATGAGACTACAACATAACCATTATTAGTTCATGACATTTAAAAGAGATACAGGTACTTGGAGGGAGACTTTAGGGCTTGATGATGCCTTGATACTTAACTACATTGTTCAATTTCAGCATAGATTAGTTACTCATCTTTAAAATAATAGTTTGCTTCTGATGTACACTTAATGGGTGCTCTTCTGAAAACTAGAGCGCTTAAAATCCTGGAGGATAAGCAATGGTTGGTGTTTATGTCTAACGTACTTGGT